>WBNM01021464.1:0-12063 GCA_013399055.1 Ramphastos sulfuratus | reverse complement strand
GAAGATTAGAGTGATGTTTGCCTCCCTTCAATATTGCCCTAGATCAGAATGCTGGTGTAATGTAGTGGCCTTCCAGTATCTGAAGGGGACCTACAAGAAGGCTGGGGAGAGACTATTTATAAGGTCTTGCAATGACAGGATGAGGAGTAATGGGTTTAAAGTGGAAGATGATAGATTTAAACTAGATCTTAGAAAGAAGTTCTGTATAGTGAGGGCAGTGAGACACTGGACCAGGTTGCCCAGAAATGTTGTGAAAGCTCCCTCCCTGGAGCTCTAGTCTCCCCAGAGCTTTTTGTTCAGGCTGTGTAGCTCTAACTCTCTTGACTTGTCTTCATGGGAGAGGTACTCCAAACCCCTGATCATCATCGTGGTAGTCCTCTGGATGTGCTTGTATAGATCCATGTCTTATGCTAGGGTACCCAAAGCTGAATATAGTATTTCAGGTGGGGTCTATAGGTATAAAAAAAATAAAATTAAAAAACCCAAAAAACTAAACCTCCAGGAGTGTTATAAGTAAATGTTATTTGAGATATCTCAGCATGGGACTTTGTTTCTGTTGTCTTTCTTCTACTACATCAGTGAATGTATCAGTGAAAGTAAGAGAAGTAAATGTAGACAGATGAACACATTAGAGTTTCAAAGTTCAAAGAGTTTAGGCACTGTCCTCTCCTTATGCTCAGCAGAATTTGTCTGCTGGCTGGTTCCTACCCATCTCTCTAACACACTCAGCATCTTAACATGTGCAGTAGCTTTTGTTTAGACCCAGTTTAAACTGCAATCTAGAAAGAAAATATTGGTAGTTTAATTTGATTCCATGCTGGTTTTAATGTTCTTTCAAAGAGCATTTTCAATATATTTATAGTTATGTGCTTTTTCCCTCCACGTTTTTTCCCTTCTTAGTTGTTCCATAGTAAAGTCATAGCTGGGATTTTGTGAATAGATTTAGATATTATCCTGGTAACTTCAGTAAGGATGGTTCAGTTGCTAAGTACAGAGTCTAAAGAAAACCAACGGGTGGGAATTTTCTACCCTAATTTACACAACTAACTCTGATTGAGTCATCCCTTACAAACAATGGATGAAAACTGGTACCTCCAAAGAGCAATTAATCTGACTTCGGGGTGAGTGTCTAGAAATGTTTATTTCTGATAATTAAAAAGACTCCTTATCATAATTAGTTCATGAATTGATAATTAGTTTTTAGATATCATTTGATAGGTAAGCGTAGTGTTGATCTGATACACAAATATTACTTGGGAATCATGGAGGGAAACAATGCAGGTATTTTCTGTCAGTTCAACAAGACTCATCTGCTTCTCCTGCATTCTCAGACCCAGTGTAAAGAAGGAACAAGAACATATTTGGGATGGGAAAACATATACAGCTGTCCTTCTCAGCATTTTACCATGCCTGGGGAGGACTAAACAGGTTGTGGAACTCCACACTTCTTCCACTGTAGCATCTCTGCAAAAGATAACGTTTTCTTAGTGAACAATTTGAGAGAATGGAACAAACTCCAGTAGTATCTAAGAATCTGCACAGATTCTACTGTGTTTGGTGCTCAGGTCAAACTAATTGGTTTTTGCCCCAACATTTCAGTTGATGAAAATAAAAGACTATCAAAATGAAATAATATTCTGGGCATGTACAATTCTGACTGCAGAAAGAATGAGAGAAAAAAAAGCCACATCAGGCAGATCTCAGTCATGTCTTAAATACAGATAAAAAGATGACATTGCAAGCATTATGCAACTAGACTCCATGAGAGTTGCATTTCACCTTGTAAGAGCTTCTTTATATAATCACATACATAAAAAGAAACACATATGAATATAAATACATATATATATACTTACATATATATTTATGTGTATGTATTTAAACAATATATATAATTATGAAGATGTAAAGTTACAGATATGCATATTTGTGCGTGTATTTATATATATGAATAAACAGGTCTTTTATTTCTCAATGTCTTGATTTGCTCCTGATTTTTTCCAGCATTATAGACAGGATCTGTGAGAAAGGAGAAAATCCACACTAAAAAAGTTTATATTAAAATTATTTATTAGGAAAAATAAAAGAACATGAGAAGAAAAAAATATAAAGAGAAAGAAAGACAAAGGAAAAACAAAAGGGAAAAGAAAAAAGAAAGAATAAGTGTGAGATGGAGGGATACATTTTAGGATGACTGCATTCTCAGAGAATAAGAGCTTTATCTTGATTTCAAGCTTTCCTTTTACCAATAAGGAATAACATCTCAGAAATAGGCCTTCTTTCTTTTGCTGACCTAATGAAAAATAATTAATTATGGTTAAAAAAAAAACCCCAAAACCCAAAAAACCCAACTTACCTCCATTGTTGAAATACTTCCTTTTCTTATCTTTCAGCTGATATGAGTTCTTAGGGTTTCTGGATAAAAAGAGATACTTTGTTGTCTCTTGCAAAGATAAAGGAGAAGAGTAGGGGAAAAACAATGCCTTTTGTTAGAAAGGAAACTAACTGCAATTTGAAGAGTGACTGTAATAGACATTATTGCTGAAGGCAAACAGGATCTAAAAAGTCTTTAGAATATTATACTTAACATTTTGATGAAGTTCCTTTAAAAGGGAGCCACTTTTCCCTCTGCCACACTTCAATTTCCTATAATCATCTCTGATGGAAGAGATGATACACACATTTACCCCAGGTATTGTTTAAGTGGGGATGGAATTACTTTCATATTATCACTAAATGCTTGAGAAAAGGAAGCAAAACATGTTTTCAGCATTGGTCTGCTTCTATGCTGCAAGCTGAACATAATGCTGCTCTCTTTAATTCTGTTTAAACTGCATTCCAGAAGGATTCACAAATCAATTTTTTAAAGGCTGTTAAAAAGAATGTACAAGCGACAGAGTAGAAAGCAGAGGCAGTGTTCGTTATCAGGCCTGAAACAAAAGGACATTTTGAAGAGAAAACCCACAAACTACAGGACTTTGACAAATTTTCTAGTTATCTTTTCCACTTGGTTGACTTTAGGATTTGCTTCTAAATTGAAACACCATTTCCTGAACAACAATACTACACTTTTTTTTTTCTAACATAACAAAAGAATGCTTTTAAGGCATAAAAAAGAGTTTCCCTTATGTAATCAAAACCAAAACTCTATAAATTATAATGCAATGTACTGTCCAATTCCTCCATTCAATGCATTTAAATGGTTTGTACTGATTAAGCTTTTAGTCATTTATGTTAAATGTCTAATGAAAAACTCTTTGAATATGGTTTAGCCCATATTAAATGCCCTGGTGGTGCCCCAGGAATTAAAATAGAAGAAGAAAATTAATCCTATTCTTTGTTCCCTTTAATAAATTATACTGCATCTTCCTAATACATTTATATCTCAGACAAAATGCCAAATGGTTTGATTCTTTCAATAAAAAAACAAGGAATAAATTTACACGTTAAAATGTAGAGTGATTCAACAATTCAGAGTATAACATTTTTCAGAAGATGATGTGTTTTCTATATTTTTTAATAAATCTGCACCATGATTTCTGCTTTATGTATAAGCAGGCTCTGTTGAAAGTTTGCTGAGTTTATTTTTCTCTTTTCTTTAACTCTGTACAGCTTAACAGAGTAAATGCAACTTTCAAAATGCAATAGATTCCCTCAGGACCTGTGGGTGGATCTTATCAGGCCCCATGGACTTGTGCATATTCAGATTCTTTAGGTGCTCACAAACATGATCTTCAATTGTAGTGGGCAGATCTTCCTTCTCCACGTGCCTACATTTGCCCTCTGGGACTTGGATATTGTGGTTGGAGCACTTGCCATTGAAAACTGAAGCAAAGAAGTTACTGAGCACCTCAGCCTTATCCATATCCTTTGTCACCAGTTCTCCATTTCCTTTCTGGAAAGGCCCACAGTCCCTAGTCCTCTTTTTCTCACTAATACACCTGAAGAAGCATAGTGAGAGCTACAGTCTAATTTATGTTAATTTAAATTTCAGCTACTGGCATCCCTGAAAATCTTCAAGGTACCTGTTGTTAATCTGGAAGCCTGAAGGCACGGTAACTCTCTCTTTAGTAAAAATTCCAACCAACCGACCCTTGGAAACGCACTACTTCTAGCTTAATTTCTTTAGAATCTCCTTGTTCCCTGGCTGGGCAACCATTTCTACACCACCCATAAGTTAAATGTAATAAATTTCTCTTTAAAACACTGTAAAAGCTGTAAAAGTTTAAGTACTTACTTTGTTTCAGAATACTTGCTTTGTTTGTAAGAGTACTGTCCTGGTAGGCATAAATCCTGTCAGGCTGGTTTAAACCCATGCTCAATCCTCCTTCTGTTCAGGGTCCAGAAGTTAAGTAGATTGGGTTAAGCTGAGCAAGGTGCAGCCCCTCAATGTGCATGTGTGCTTGCACGAGGCACGAANCTTGATATGTTTGATTTTAATGAGGGGTTTCTTACCTTAGGAAAGTTTTAAAATGTCAAAACCTGAAAAGTTTGTATATAAGTCTGCTTGGTTGATTACTTGTAGCAACTTCCTTTGTTCTAATGTTAGAGCTACTTTTGAATAGAAGTTAGTGGAGATAACCTGTTTGTGAATAAAGAAGTGTGGTTGTCAGTAGTGGAAGGTATATCCTGTACAAGCTGTATGGGATTTCTGCTGGATACAGTTGTAAAGTGCAGTGCATAAAATTGCAATGAATGCTTCTTTGGCCTCATTTTACAAAAGGAGAAACTGTAAAGAAATTCAGGGAAACCGTTGATGGATATAAATGGGATATAAGCACAGGCACTCATTGTATAGAAAAGATCTCTCCTTGTTCTGTATTTCCAGTAACAGAGAGTGAATAAGAAAGCTAAGGAGTGGATGAAAAAAAAAAATCTTCCTGTGCTGTACATTCTCCCTTTCTCATGGAGCCATGCTCCAAAACACTGTTGTGGTGGTGTTTGTGGTGGTGTTTGTGGTGGTACCACCAAAAAGCACGTGGTACATCCTGAAGATGAATCATCAGCAGCTCACAAACATCTGTAAAGACCTGGCACAAGCTTTTCCAGTTTGATTTTGCCAGCCTACTAGTAAATAGAGCTAAGTAGCAGGTTGGGAATTCAAAGTCCAGTCACCTTCAGAGGTTTCACATAGAGAAAAAGTGGGCCATATAGTATAATACTTTAATAACAAGTCTCCCCACTCCAGACCACTCTGAATATTCATACACAGCAGTGTTCTGTACTTCCTCTGTGTCATGATACAATTGCCTTTCATAGGGCATCACTCACCTTTGCATTCAAAACCATAAAATAGATTATTTGATCTGAAATGTTCTGTTGGACACAGAACAGATGGTGCTAGCCACAGAAAAAAACAGCGACACCTGGTTTAAGATAGTCAGGCAGCAAGTTCCCTGCCCTGAAAGCCATGGCTCATTATTCAGTCCAGAAAAATGGACCATTCCTGCAAACTTCTGCAATTTAAATCTTTCTAAAGCTAACCAGACTCTCCAACTCTGTTTGCACATCCAGCTTTGCTTTGGCTACATCTGTCCCCAACTGTTCCCTGGATGGACTTTTCCATACATTTGAAATCTTTTCCTAGCAACAAATATATGCATCTGTAGCTGTTTCAATCTGTTTTCTATGTAATAATTCCAGCATCTGTTTTCACTTTAGTGGTCTCCTGTTGAGCTATTATTAAAAACAAGTAAGCAAGCAAACAAACAAACAAAAAACCAAACAAAACAACAAAAAAAGTTACTCTCCAGTCTCTTCTCTTCATTCATAGACCTGTCATATTCTCAATCAAGTTTTACCTTTTTTCTTTCCTCTTACAACTGACACTTTTGCATAATATATTGTATTTACCCACAATTCCTTTATAGCAATTGACATATTTACTAATTATACTCAAACTATAGTAGAAAATCAGCTAGAAAATGCAGAATGACTACAACCCCCCCCTTTTTTTTTTTCCTCTGTATTTTGTGTTCAGATTTCCCTGTACTATGGATTTCCTTGCTGCATTTCAGAGTTCATTGTCAGAATTCCAATTTCATGTGGAGAATAATGGGTTATTGTGGGGGATACATATATTTATACTTTATTATTGGCTTGTTTTTATTTGTACCCTAAAAAAAATCAATAAAAGAAATATTTCTGTTTTCAGGACCATAAAAACAAAAAATAATTACATGGATTTCATGTCCCAAAACTTTTCGTAAGGTTTAAGAGAACACTTCTCACAAAGGTTTAAACATCTCTCCTAATCAATGCGTTTATGGGGGGAAATCTGCAATGACATTATTGTCTGCTTGCCTCTTGTAAATACAATTAAAAAATGGTGGCAGCCATTATCAGGGGATAAATTAATCCAATCATACCTTAACATATGGTTATTTCAACTTTCTCTAGTGTATGTATTTCCACAGGAAGATTAGAGTGTGTATGGCTCCACAGTTAATAACAGGACTGCATTCACTTAAGTATTCTTTAGGAGAAAAATCTTAAAAGATTGCTATTCCTTGTACAAAAATATACCTGAACTGAATTCACACTATGAAGCTCCTCAGCATGTCATTGATCCATGTAATGTAAACCCAGAGTACATTACACTGCATGACTGATAGTGCATGAAACCTGTCCTTTGCTTTCATCTGGACTAGAAAACTTAAAAGAAATGTCTTGCTCTTATTTGGCAGCTTCTTCCCTTCACCAGTAGACCAGCAAACCTACTGTTCATGGGATTGAATGGCATACAATTCTTCTACAGTTAAGCATGGGATTGAATGGCATACAATTCTTCTACAGTAGCAAACTATTGCTGATGCTGAGTGATTTGACAAATGGCAGAGAGAGAACTGTTTAAAGAACTCAGGAAACCTTAATCTCAGTCTGGAGATCTACCTATTAATGATGTTCCTTGCCTTAACAATTCTTCATGAAGCCAATATGATTCATCCACCACCTGCTGTACAATATAGCTAGTTATAACATTTTGAGGAAAGATATACTTCTAGGTGCTACATGCCCATGAGAGTACGCAGTTAAGAGGACTGCTTTTCATTCTTTCTCCCTTAAAATGAATTGTTTAATTCCATAGACATAAGGACAAGGAGCAATGGGTTTAAACTGGCAGAGGGAAGATTTAGACTAGATGTTAGGAGGAAGTTCTTTACAGTGAGGGTGGTGAGGCACTGGAACAGGTTGCCCAGGGAGCTTGTGGCTGCTCCCTCCCGGGAGGTGTTTAAGGCCAGATTGGACAAGGCCTTGAGTAACCTGTGCTAGTGGGAGGTGTCCCTGCCTATGGCAGGTGGTTGGAACTAGATGATCCTTGAGGTCTCCTTCCAACCTTACCATTCTATGATTCTATGATTCTATGATATTATTAATAATACCATTAATAGCAATATTATTAATATTATGAATATTAGTAGTAATATTGTTAATAATATTTATGTTAATGAAACAGGGCCATGGTATATAAGTCTGTTGGCATTATACTGTCATAACAGAAAAGGAATGAACTCACGCACAACACTTTAGAAAGTTTATCATGATGACACTCAATTTATGCAGTAGTTCTGTTTTTGAAAATAGTATTTTAGAATATATTAAGACAGTCTCTTTTAAGCTATATATTCTTCACCAGTGCTGAGAAGTAAAGAAAACCAAAAAAAAAAAAATGTTTTAAAGTCCTGTATTATAGGTTTGTTAAATAAAATCTGTGAAAATGCTGGCATCCTTTATAGCACGCTACTGATTCTACCATCATTGTTTCCCATCAGATGTTAAACTGAAGGCATAGTAACTCATATTGTTCTTCAGTGTTACTATGGAGATTCCCCACTTCCTCCTCCCACCCTGTGATACACATGTTTCCGTTTTGTTTTATTTTTTTTATGTCTTACAACACAGAAGACCAGAAATGGTAATTACTATTTTTCAAAAGATAAATCTGGAAATTATAAAGTCAGTCACACAGAGCACTAAAAACACAGAGAAAATGAATGGCTACCTGTCTTATGACTTTCTTTTAAAAGACCTCCTTGACCTTGCCAGGAATTTGGCAGATAATCATCCTTTAACCTGACAACTCCATTAATGAATGCCCTAGCTCCTTCACTTGCTGAATCATAGCAGGATGTCTATTTAATGCAAAACAACTGCATTGGCTCTTTTTCTGCTCTTACCATTGAGTGAGCAACTTTCTACAAAATCAGTCTGTGAAACTAGATTTTAAATTATATTGAATTTACTGGCTGGAAACAAAAATGGAGGTATTCATCAGGAGCGTTTAGTTGAGAAGTTGAATATTTTGAGATCCCTGTGAGAAAACATGAGTTTGTGAAGACTATAAAAATAAGATTGTTGATAAAAATCAGACTGTTGTTAAAAATATTCTGTGAAAACTTGCTATGATCACACAAGCAAAACTTGAATTCATACATTATCGTACCTTACTGATGCAAGATTAATGTAGAAAAGTGATGTTCAAAGTAAGAGACTAAAATGCAAAATATAAAGTTGGTTCAAGAGTTTGGGCAAGTCTTGTTAATTTCCTGCATCTTCCTCCAAACTCAGTAAGAAAAAATCCCATAAAATAGGAGGAGAGAGGAAAGAAGCAATGGAGAAAGGGAAGGAGAGAGGGAACAAATTCATTAATTCAGGAATCCAGGAAGAGAAAAGGAAGGAATTCAAGAAGGGAGGAATTCAGGAAGAAATTCAGGAATTCGGGAAGGAAGGAAGGAAGGAAGGAAGGAAGGAAGGAAGGAAGAAAGGAAGGAAGGAGGGAAGGAAGGAAGGAAGGAAGGAAATGTATCTTTCTTAGCCAAAGATGTCATGAACTGTATGGTAATGATATATGCCACCACTGTACCAAGTGTTTAAAAATATTTCTTTAAATTAAATTAGGGAAAAAAATCCCCTTGGATTTCTAATTCAAATAGATCTGAAAATAAATTTGGATTTCCACTATTGTTAGGAAGAAAAAACACATGTTTTGCTCTCTTGACTTTAAACATGGTTCGGATACATACACCTGCATTCTACTTTCCTGGTATTACCTGTTCTTATCACATCACAGAACCAAACATGACACTGTCATTGTTAGTTTTAGTTTATTTTTAAACAAAATTAAATAAGGAATAAATACACTTCAGTCATAACTTTTTAAGTAAATCTTACACATACTTTTAACTGCACTCATTTGCATATGCACAGCACCAAACACCTTATCTGGGCTTCAAGTGTCACAAAGCAGTGACTTAAATTACTTCATCTTGAAGATGTGGCTAATTGTAAATCCATACTGCCTATATTGCATGCTGCCATTTATAATTCTTGCTGCAAAGAGTTTTCAGTGGACAGTTTAGAAGCTTTTCATAAATCTTACATCATTTATAAAACATAATATGATAATGCAAACACTTTGGGAATGGACAGAACTGTTTATGAATTAAAAAATAGCTATGCATTTTGATCCAGATTTCAAGATTTGCTAATGTGTTTAGAAAGCTGACAATTTCAGTCTTAATCCTATTCAATCCAGTGCCGTGCAATTATGTATAACTAAACACTCATAATTTATGATGCAGTAGAAGAACATCCAGACTGAAGTTTTGCATCTGGCATAAGGCTGTGGGGACAGGAACAGTAGTGGGAATGGCTTCTGAAAGCTGTCCTGCTACTTGCCAATCTTATTAAAATTTTATTGCTGCCCAAATTGGGAAGATTAGACAGTGATTAGCAGTTTCCCCATCAGTATAGATTCTGCCTCTCTAAACAATTTTTGATAATGATCCTGTCCTCCCTTCCTGACAACTTCAGGGAAATTTCAGAGCCAAATATTAAACAGGCAGTTATGAAATCATGAGTGCTCAACCACCTGTTCTCTTGACCTGTGGCTGACCCACTTAACAAAGGACTGTATATCTCAATTAAGTCAGGTGATCCCACAGATTACCATTCGATAATTAGCACATTCTCCCCTTCTCTCAAGCTTATACAAGCTTCTTCTCATAGATATATCTTCCTGCTTCGGATGAGGACATAAAAATGATGATCGGTCAAAAAACTTAACTAAAAATTTGAGTACTGTATTTGAAGAATGGTAAGAGAGAGATGAAACCATGGATAAGGACTTTAGCTCAGCTATGGTATGTCACATCAAAGACCTGTCTAGAAGAGTATCCTTTCTTCATCCAAAACTAATGTCCAGTAATGAGTACAAGATCACAGTTAGTGTATATGGTATTTTTGTCATTACTTCTTGAGCCTGCAGTAATTGCAGGTTTATTTGGGCTGAAGATGGGTTGTGTAGAAAGAGTTATCCTCAATGACCTTGTTTAGTCTTCCCTTGAAAACATATAGACATTCAGATTTGACAAGATCTTGTGGCGTGAAGTTCTATGACTTAATTAATGCAGGAAAAATTAATAGACAGTGTTCATTCATTATTTTTCATAATATAACTACAAAAGAAATTATCAGTCAAAGGTTATCAGCAACAAACCTAGTTTTTCAAACAAGGCATGAGGGAGGAGATTAATGGCACATGTTTTAGAAAATGAAAGTACCAACAGATTAAAAAATACATTGATGTAATGGATGTATCTAGCCATGGGTATGATGGTTTGGGAGTTACCCACCCCCCACACTTTGTAAAATGACCCAGACTAGAACTCAACCAGCTGGAAGTTAAGAGATGAAGCTCTATTTACAGCTTAGCACAATATACAAGCAGATATATACACTATACACAGGAAATATTTACAGAAATATACAAGGTAAAGGTAATACAGAAACACAACAGCCCTCCCAGAAATTGGAGACCCCAGGAAGGGCTCCCAACCACCCTTCCACCTTCTCCCCACCCCTATACCTTACCCCAAGGTTTACTTTATGCGCAAAGATAATTTTGAGGATCAGCCGGGGGGATTAGAAAAAAAATGGTTAGTGAGGTTACTTGGCAGAGAGGAGAAGCCAGAAGCTGCTAGACTGCCCGAGACACTGTGCCCCAGAGGCTGCCACAAGCCCAAGTGGCTTATCTTTGTTTTGAGTTCCTTTCTTAAACATCACAACAAACTCATGAGTGAAGTAGACATCACCATTGCTTCCTTTTCACAGCCTATAATATAATTTTCTCTATTAAAATATTCCAATTAGGTCAAACCAGCACAATGGGCATTGATTATTACTTATCTAAATACAATTTTCATCTCTGTACTGTATATACAAGCACTTTATAAGCTTACCACTAGGCAGTGTAGGGGCATAATTCAAATTAATCTTGTTTTAGAGAGACTGTAGTTAATCAATGATGAACTTCTCTCACACCTTCTATAGAATTGGCAAGGGAATATGGTTACCATGATAGTGGCAAATGCAAAGGGAGAAGGACTGTGAAACAGATATGCAGATTTAGGGTGAAATATTTAACCTTTACAAACTTTTATGAGAGCTGCAATCATTAAAAATACTTGCAGATCTGTTAAACTATTTGAAAAGGAGATGATTAGGGGATAAGACTTTCAGAGAAATAGTATATAATAAAGAAATGAAAGGGGAAAAAAAATTTGAAAAATTAGGAAACAGAAAAAAAGTAGAAAAAAGAATTCATAGGAAAACCAGGAAAAAAAAATAAATTAGAGCTAGGAAAAAAGAAGAATGGATTAGAAGGGTGAAATGAAGAAATAAGAAAATAAACAAACAAACAAACAAAACCCTGAGTAACCTAATATAAATTCAAAGTTGGACTCTGATTCCTTCAATAAAGATATCGCCATGTCAAGGTATAAAAATTTTTTCTCATGATCACACTTGCAAATACAGTAATGAAAAATCATATTTCATGTAGTATAATTTGGCATCTACATTCGTCAGGTTCTATAGAATCGTGATGGTTTAAAAGTATAAAATCGTGGTGGTTTATCTTGGTGTCTTAATTATAAACAAGAATAGGAAAATGCCAGAGTTGTTGAGTAGAAAATAGTAAAAGGTAAATACAATAGGGAATTGGAGGAAAAGAAAAATAATGTAAGTCTGTATCATTCTGTTCACTTGCTGATTAGGATAAAG
>WBNM01021463.1:36984-80422 GCA_013399055.1 Ramphastos sulfuratus | reverse complement strand
AGGCAAACCCTCCATGGCTCTCACGAGTTCATTGGAGTGGTTAGGCACCTGGGCAAAGCAGGATCCAGGTTCATGGACTAGAGCAGTCTGATCGAGTGCTGTGTATAGCAAAGGAGTCCCTCAGGCTGGCGTGGCAGGCCAGCAGGTCCTGGTGTAGCAAGTCATCACTAGGCCAGTGCTAGGTCATCACCTAGACTTGGCCAGAGTCAAGTGGACTGGGGCTGGGCTGAGCTCAGGCGGGTAGCTGTATCCCAGCGCGGGGCAAGACTTTCAGTCCCTTGGCTCAGCGCGGCAGACAGGCAGGGTCAGTTCTGCTGTGCGTGGGGGAGGCAAGTCCCCAGCTACGTGCGGTGCAAAGCAATGCAAACAGGTAGGGGACAAAACAAAGGTAGCAGCAGCAAAAATATTGGCTAAGTTTTAAGCATTTTGACCAACAGCAACAGGCAAAAACACCTCTGGAACCAATCCTAAGTTATTTCACCAAAAAAGGGAGATGCACATGCCCAGCATCGTGACCTGTGTTTACCAGAAACAGAGTGCAGAATAACACCAAATATGGTGTCTCTATGATAGACTGAGAGGCGCCAAGGTTTTTGTCTGCTTTCCTGCTTCTTCCACCTGGGAATAAGGGGAGAAGTGGGGAGACAAGGTGGGTATTCAGGTAGATGTTTAGGACATGTCTTGGATATGTATTTTAGATATAATTTGGGCCTTCCACCACAACATGTGCAAACGTGAACTGAGACTTAATACCTTTTTGTTCTCCATGTCAATGTCTCAGCCCTTTGAAAACATATGTACAGGCAGACCTTCCAAAAGGCTATTTCAGAACAACAGTCTAAAAATGTTTTTCTCATTTACTTTTGAATAAATTAATTTTTCCTTTGAATAAATACAAAATTTGGGGATATAGCTAGCTGTTATGTATACGAATTTTGAAAGTGTTGCTACTCCTCATTCTCTGTACTCTCAGTTTCTTATCTGTAAAGCCACACTACATGGATGTCAAGGTCATGCTGTAATGATAAATGCACCAAAATTGTTGCAATGTTGTACTGAGACAACAGAAGAGGTTTTGTCATATTTGTAGATATATAACCCTGTAATTGTTGGAATGCAAGAAAGAGAAATGCAAGAAAGAAAAATAATGAGCTGTGTAGACAGTGAACAGTATTGATTCTCAGGAGTTACAGGATACCTCCTTCATGAGAGAGAAGTGGGAGTTAAGATAAGGAGCCAGATGGCCCAGGAAAAACAAGACCAAAGGAGAAAAGCCAGTTCAAAACAAGGTTGTACATCATTTGTATTATGTTAATGCTCTGTCCATATTATGGTATAGTAGTAGCTCTGACTGTAATAAAGTGGGATTCTGCATGCCCCAGTGGAGTCTGGCCATGTTTCTCTACATGTAATAGCATTACTGCTTCCTCAGATTTATCCTTTTTATTCAAAGATAACAACATGATGTGCCCTGAGCTTGTATGAGGAAATTGTTGTGATTCTATTGTCAAATACCAAAAAAAGACAATTCTTCCCTAAGACTTTACAACCTAAGATATGATACCGAGAAACAAAGCATTACAGTAGTAAGTCCCAGCTCAGCTCAGCAAAACAAAGGTCAAAGCATCTTGCCATCATCTAATGACATATCATCTAATATACAGGTATGTCTCTGCCTTTCAACAAAACCAAAGCCTAAAATTTCCAATAAATAAAAAAACACTCTTTATACTTTTTTTGTGGCTCTATTTAGTCATTTGTTTCCTCAGTCTTGCAGGATGCAATAGCCCAACTTTACAAAGATTGTAATAACCAGACAAATTTTCCCAGGAACACAAAATGCAAAACCTGATAAAGCAAGTCAAACAAGCTGTAGTGGAAAACAGTAAATGAAGCTGGGAAGGTTAGATGCAATGACAAACTTTATTCTAAATGCTCCACAGACCAGTATTTTCTTTTTGGAGTCTTCTGAGTCACTCTGGCAGTTTCTGATCTAAGAGTATCAGAGTTCAAATGCTGGTTTCTGAGCTCTTCCAAGGGAATGATCCAAAGCCTTAAGCAGTCCATGGAAAACTCCCAGCTGACTTTTAAGCCTTTTGGATCAGATGTTTGAGGTTAGTTTCATCTCACCTAACCTTACCCATCAGAAACCTAGCCATGTAGACAAAGGTAGTTATCATCACACTTTAAATTGTAAATGAAGAGTGAATGACATCTCTGGAGAGTAATGTATCTTTCACAGACATGGATTTATTTTTTTTTTCAACAGGGAGGAAGCCCTCTGAAAATGCCTCTATGAAATATAAAAGGAGCATAGAAAGCTAGTAAGATAGCTGAAAATATACGGTAAAAATCTCATCCTCATGAAAGAATGTAAGGCTACAAGTCTAGAAAGAAGGCTTAAATTTTAAATTTAAGGTTAACTTAACTGTGTTAAGCAGCCTTCTTAAAAACCATGCTCTGTGCCTCTCTGTGCCTCTCTGTGCCTTGAAAATAAAAGTAGAGATGACAAACTTGAAATCACAGACAGAAAAATATGAGTTGTGAGACTGACAGCTTTCAGAATCTAGGAGACATGGGTTTGAAGGAAACCCATCTCATGTTCATAACTTCAAGAGTCTAATACCATTCACTACTTGGTTCAGTTGTCAGTGCCCTAGGTTACATATATTCATACAGATTCTTAAGCCAGCATTCCTGTATTTCACTGGAGAAGACTCTTGAACTTTGAGAACCAAACCTTTATTTATCATGTTGATTTGTTGTTTGTCCAAGTACAGATGCTTAGTATAAGGCGTTTCTTGTTTGAGCTCGCTCCTGAGTTTTTGTGAAAGCTGACTTTGTCACAGGGCACAAGAAGAGCACATAACTGGGGCCAGCTCCCACATGAAATTCAGGGTGAGCAAGAGCCTGTGATTTCCACTTTAGCCCCTTCCTGTTCCTTGACAGAGCATGACAACTTATAGCTAAATTCTGCCTTTTGGAGCTGAAAAATTGGTTATAAACTTTTGCATGAGCTAGTGGCATGGGTACTTTCCATGCCACTGCCCAGCTGAAGCTTACAACCTCCTGATGATCAGAACAGTGTGCAAGCCAGGGCATATGTGTGCTGCTATTTCTCTCCAAACAGGAGAGAGAAATGGGTGCTTTCGGCATGGTGACCACGAAAAAAGAGCTCAAGTATTGGATAAAATAGACATGACTTCCACAAGTAAGGAATAATTTGTTCAAAGCAAATTAGTCTCTTTTATTGATTTGGACCCTTCAACAGACTCATACAACTGACAAACAGGAGAAATGTGCAGGAAAAGGTGACTGGGGTAAGCTAGAGAAAATTAAAATCCTCTCTCAAACATGGTATTGCTGACTGGAGCAGAGCTTTCTTATTTATCCAGTTTACTGAAATTCGTGAAAGCACTGATGTAGCTTTGCAGCATATTTGCAAACCAAAGTGACAATATATACAGCTCATTCTTGCAATATTTTGATTACTTAGTGAAATTCTCATTTGTAGCCTGTAAAGATAGGTTACAAGCTTTTAGGACCTGCACAATCACTCAAACTAGCCTTGGCAGTGGGAGAAGTAAACAAATGAGAGCAGCAAGTCCCTGCTGCACTTATACCTCACTGAATCACTGAAAACTTTTCAAGAAGGTGCAAAAACAAATTTTCTGATTTGAGAGTCTCTCATACATGCTTTGGCATGTTGTAAAAAAAACCTCAGCCAGATACAGAGGAAGAGGGAAACCACAGACGCTACAAATATCGGAAAGACAAATTTCAGCATCCATTATGGTATCGGTCTCAGTCACAGGGATTAATCTGAATAATTTAATATTGCTCATGAAGTCAAGATGCTTCATTGCCTTCCTGAGAGATAGTAAGTAAATAAGATGGATGTCCTATTAGAGAAAGACCCAGAAAAGTAGGCAGCCAAGGTTTACCCCATTCATTTGTAAAGTTTATAGCCTTAGATAATACAGTTTTTAGAAAGTGTAAATCATCCTCTACCAGAATTTGCTCACCTGGAAGGAAAACAGTGGGAAATAAACATCTAGACTGGCAATAAAACTAGGAGCAGGGACAGCCTTTTAGCCAGTTGCCTGAAACAATTTAAATTATAGAATCATAGGATCATTTAGGTTAGGAAAGAACTACAAGATCATTCAATGCAGCATTTTACTATGGTTCAGCACATGTGATAGGCAATTTAAATCTATCTGCTTGTATGAAAGTGACAAAACAGAATGCAGAAAGTTGTTTGGGTTTTTTTTCTTTTACTTTACTGAAATGAGAAAATCCACTGAGATAGCATGGATGAAAGTCAATAGAGAGGCTCTGTAAACCCAGAGGAAGCCAAGAAAAGCCCTGTCTAGCTCAGGGTGGCCACTACTTTTTTCTTCAGTTATTAGTCCTGAGAACGGGCAATACAGTCCCTGTAATAGTTTTTAGCCCTGGGAACACCCAGTGCAGGATGCCTGTAATACAGAAAAATATAGTCAATGCTCTACTAATATAATCCCAAATGTATTTTTTTTAAATATCAGTCAAGATATCAAGGGTACCCTGGACTCAGGAGTAGGATGAGATGTGGAAAGGCAAATATTGAAAGAGCCATGGGTAATGAATCACACCTAGGCATTAGAAGGTAGTTAAGCAAATAAACGAAAGGATAATCAATGGTCCTTGACAATTTACCTGTCCACAGGTTTAATCTCCAGCACATAAGTAGTCATCTTGCTTTTCTTGATATTCAAACCTTTCACATCTGCTTTCACTCCTTCTGTTACAATTAAATCCTGTTTCCAAACATAAGTTAAAAGTCTCCTTTAATTCTAATTTTTGTTCCTAAATATTCCCAAACATGACCTTTTCACTAAGGCACTTCTGATGTCTGTGCAAGCCTTCTTTCTCCCATTGCAGCTTGTTAACTTCCTGGCAAGTATCCTCACTGTAAGTCAGGCCTTTCTTTTGGTCAAAAATGATGTGAAGTTTGGGGACAAAGCACTGTGAAACGACTGCTTCTTTTATAAGCAGCATATGTGAAGCTAAGTACTGAAGCACTAAAAACCAGCCCGTGGAAACTGAACAAAATGACCTAAAACATTTTATCCACTCCTACATTCTATCAAAAAAAAAAAAATCTAATTCTGTCCAAATTTGCTGCAAGTTCTGATTTTCACAGATGTTTGAAACCAGATGTTTAAAAAAAAAATAACAATTTCACTTTCAGAAAGTGCATTTCTTCTCCATGCAAAAGTAGAGGCAACAAGGTAAAAAAAATTGATTTGGCTTTTGAAGAAACACAAAACATCCTCAGACCCCATAAACATGTTTTTCAACAAGTTTTAGCAGTAATTGTGCATAATAATAGAATCATAGAATGATAAGGATGGAAGGGACCTCAAAGATCATCTAGTTCTAACCCCCTGCCATAGGCAGGGACACCTCCCACTGGTACAGGTCACTCAAGGCCTCGTCCAGCCTGGCCTTGAACACCTCCAGGGAGGGAGCAGCCACAACCTCCCTGGGCAACCTGTGCCAGTGTCTCACCACCCTCANCCTTTACTAGTGGGAGATGTCCCTGCCTATGGCAGGGGGTTGGAACTAGACGATCTTTGAGGTCCCTTCCAACCCTATCATTCTATGATTCTATGACTATCACAATACTTTAGCTCCACACTTTGTGAGCATGTTTTCTGTTCATTAGACAGAAGGTCAGATGGTTAAAAAACTTTTCATATTACCCAGCTTTCTAAAAACATTTAAGAATTCAATCTGTTCAAATACTGAAAAGACTTCTAATTATTTTTCAATTAAAATGCCAAATTCTTCAGAATGTTTATGTTATTTGCATATTTTATTTCCTTTCAGCTTAAATAAATTTCCCACCTATTCCTGCTCATGTAGCTTTATGAATTATTTCTGTAACTACTCTTCTGGAGAGGGGAAAAATTGATATAATTGCCTTAAATATTTCTTTGCATGACTAAGTACACCTTTCATAGAGTAATGGAGTTTACATGGCACACAATATGCACTTAAAGTGATGAAAACCAGCAAATTTAGGACATTTATTAACACTGATGAGATTCCATGCTATGTCGAGGCTGAACAAGAAAGCTTTTAGCTTGGTGAACCATATATAATTTTGAAATATGACAGCTCTTCATCTGACCAATACCTTCATGCCACAGTCTTCTTTATGCCTTAGAGTAGCATATAGATTTATCTAGGAAATAGAGTAACATAGCAACTTACTCAACTTGTCAACAAAGCTGCCAGAAGAACCAAGTTCTCCATTTTACAGAATATACAGTCTACAAACACATTCAGAATGTTCAGATGCCACGTTTTTCTCATATCACTTATGCATAAACAAACTCAATAAACTACCAGTACCACACAGTGATAGTGATGACACAATTTTTAACAGTGCCTGATCCAGTAATTGCTGATGTTTGATTGAATTTTGTGGGAGAGATTTCTAGTGAGGATTATCGAAGTTCAAAAGAACTTCCAATTCAGTTTCAGAATTATCTATAACCCTTTAGATTTCTTGACACGCCAAGGTTGACAGCACATTATGAAAACACAGGAGGCAAATTAATCTATCCAGAATTGTTACACTAGAACATCAAAAGTCCTTCCTGTCTTCCCCCAGGATTACTGTCCTGGTCTTATGGAGGGGTAATTAATTGATGTAAGATATTATTTTCAAAGATTAATATTGTTCATGAATATTCAATATTCAGAACTCTCACCACTCTGATCACTGATTTTAATGATACTCTGTTCTTCGCATGGTCATGGAAACTTTATACAGAAAATAACACACAATCTAGACATAACTAGCAATAATGTATGACAATAATTGAACTGGAAGAGAAGGTTCCTGCAGTCAATGTACCGCTTGCGGTCAATACCCCGCTTGCCCACTAGATGGACTCAAGGAGCTCCTTTCTGTTTATGGCAGAAGGCAATGGTGGATTACAAGAGGCTTGAAGTATTTACTCACAAAGTATCTCCCGACTTACGGGGCTGGCTACAGCTTCAGACAGTACCCAAATGCTGTCAGGGAATTCTGTAACTGTCTGTTACTGTACTGTCGGACGCTGAGACTTCTAATTCTTCCCAGGCTGCTGGGGAAAGGAGGCAGACATCTCTGACCTGGTCCTGATCTCTCTGGATGATCTGTG
This sequence comes from Ramphastos sulfuratus, assembly GCA_013399055.1. Taxonomy (NCBI): domain Eukaryota; kingdom Metazoa; phylum Chordata; class Aves; order Piciformes; family Ramphastidae; genus Ramphastos; species Ramphastos sulfuratus. The sequence continues at coordinate 73,223 of WBNM01021463.1, read as the reverse complement.
TATCTCCAGGACTTCCCACCTTGGCAGGAGACTTTCAGGTGTGGGCAGGAGGCCTTGCGATATGCAGTCTGGGCATGATGTCACGCTGGTTATACAGGCTGATTGTGTGGAGGCATTCAGAGACTGTTCCTGGTAAACTCAACAGAGGCAGCTTCCAGGCAGTTCAGGATATAATAAGGCAGTAACAAGCAGTGAGCATGAATACAACAGCACAGCACAGATACAACAGCAGAGCACAGATACAAGGGCAGAGCAGGTTGTGTCACCTGGTCATTTCCTTTTACCAAATACAGCCTGAGACTAATGGGCCTTTGGACACAGAATAGCCAATCAGAATGGCAGTTAGCCAAAACTGACCATATTAGGCGAAGCCACAGGCTTGCTTAACCCTTTTTAGGACAGAACACAGGCCTTGCACAAAGCATACTCAAGCTGAGTGTGTGTACCTTTTTTACCACAGGATGCAAAACAAGTCTGGGCAGGCCAGAGTGCTTAGACTCAGTGGCTCCAGGTTCTTTGTCCTCTTTCCTGCAGTTGCTTCTCCCCATAGCAAAAGGAAGGAGAGCAGAAAAACATGGGCAAGGCAGGACATGTATAAACCGACTTTGGCCTGCTTAGGCCTACCACGACACCTGGCTGGTCAACATTTGAGCAGTGCATGCATGGTCCATAGTCAGACAGCTCCAGTAACAAATAAAATGATGAGTTCAAGAAAATTTCTCATCACTTGTTTTGTGCATAGGTAACGCTTCACTCATCCCTAGCAGATGAAACTACAGCTCTCCAGAACTTAAAACCATGGCTGGCTACCATGTGCACTAAGGTTTTCCAGCTGCTGGAAATTTCAGTTCATAAATTTGATATAGCACTATTGAAGTCTCACAATATATTTGGGTCCACCAAAAGAAAAACAAAGAGCCCTCTTTAACTTAAATAATATATAAGGAAGGAAAAGAGAAACTCCATGGAAGTCTTCAAGAGAGGAAGAAATGTGAGGTCTTAGAGAATAGCTCAAGACTAGGCTTGAAACCTAATTCTTTATTCCCCTTTTGTCTCTTGGATACATGTTTCCACCCAAAGAAATTAAGTGTAAAATGCTGTCATTTTTAGATAGCATTTCTGATAACTATTTTGCACAGACGTAAGTTATTTCCTACTTGTACTGATAACTAGTTAGATATTAGGACAGGGAGAAATCCTGCACAACTGCTTCTAGTCAGCTAAAACTCTGCACTTGAAAACTGGAATTGTCTTTGTTTTTTTTTTAAGACCAAACCAATTCTTAAAGGCAGCCTGATATCCCTTTTTCTTTTATAAGAAAAATTCCAGATGATAGCAAAAGAAACAGACTGGTATGCTAAAAAAAGGACAGTACTGTATATGACTGGGACAAGAAAATCAGCCTTTATTTAGACAACTCAGGGCCTACATGAAACATTTATCTTGCTCATTTATGAATCCCACACTGTAACCTTTCTTTAATTTGTTTACAAACTTTCATCTCATACACCTCCCTACACTCACCAGCAAAATCAGGAGCTCTCAAAATGAAACACTGATTTTTCAAATTCTTTTTACCTCTTCCAGTGCTACAAACCAAGGAACACGGTGAGTGTTACACAGTTTGAAGCCACAGTGCAAGCAAGCAAGATGAAATGATGAAAATAAAGAAAAATGTTAGGGAGAAATTTTTTTTTGAAAGAACAGCACTTTGTGCTGGTTTGAGGCTAATTGGAATATTTTAATAGAGGAAATTATAGGCTGTGAAAAGGAAGCAAATGGTGATGTCTACTTCACTCATAGGCTTGCTGTGATGTTTAAGAAAGGAACTCAAAACAAAGATAAGCCACTTGGGCTTGCAGCAGTCTCTGGGGCACAGTGTCTCGGGCTGTCTAGCAGCTTCTGGCTTCTCCTCTCTGCCGATTCATTTCACTAACCACTTTTCTTCCAATCCTCCCTGGCTGATCCTCAAAATTCTCCTTGCGCGTAAGGCAAACCTTGGGGTAAGGTATAGGGGTGGGGAGAAGGTGGAAGGGTGTTTGGGAGCCCCTCCTGGGGTCTCTGATTTCTGGGAGGAGTGTTGTGTTTCTGTATTACCTTTACCTTGTATATTTCTGTAAATATTCCTGTATATAGTATATATATTTGCTTGTATACTGTGCTAAGCTGTAAACATAGCTTCATCTCTTAACTTCCAGCCGGCTGAGTCTGGGTCATTTTACAAGTGTGGGGGGGCGGGGAACTCCCAAACCATCACACACTTCAGATGGCAAAATTAAAACAATAATTAAAGAGGAGTAGATAAGTAAAGTCGGAAAGAAAATATTAAAGATTTAAAAAACAAACAAAAAAAAAATCTGCCTTACAGGAGGTTAGAGGAAGGATATGATAAGATGAAAAAAAAACCAACCCAGACTTACTTTTACAGCAAATGCAAATAAATAGTTGACAGAGAACAGGTGACTAGTGAGTCAGAGGCTGAAGAAGAGGCAAACTGTAAATACAGCTGAAGAAAGGGAATCAGATGTGTGAAATGAGGTCACTAGACAAGTGAGAAAAGAGGTGAGACCTTGATCATACTCTAGCAGCCACTAAGTTGTTCAGATGGGGTTTGTATCAGCCCATGCTGGATGCAGGATGAATGCCCTGGCTGGCTCAGTATGCCTGGGGCTGCCAGATAGGCAGAACTTAGGCAGGTACAGTGCACCCCACTGAGCTAGCAGCAGCAAGTTAAATGTTTTCTCTGGCATGAGGAAAGAGGCTCCCACACAGCAGCCTAATTCAGCTAACAGGTGGAGTGAGAAGATCTGACAGACAAAGCTTATTACAATCTCCTGGCAGAGCTTGAAGCAAGTAGATGCTCTTAATGACTGTACACAAGGCGACTGGATCACTCCTATCTGTTGAACAGCTTGAAAGCAGGGTATTTTACTCTGAGGAAGAAAGATCTGTATTCTTCATATCTGTTGTTTTTATTGTTTTGTGTTTGTTTGGTTTGGGTTTTGGGTGGGTTTTGTTTTTGTTTTTTTTTTTTCTTTTTCTTTTATCATTTAATAATGATTTTTTTTCTCCTGTGCAGCAGATTGGCTGCTGCCATGATATACCCACGCCCATGAAGTCAGCAGTATGCAGCATGCCCCAAATAACCTCTGCCCTGCAGAGCCATGGAGAATGGCTTTGTGAAAAGCTTTTGGAAGGGCATGTGCTGTACTGAGGAAGCCTGAGGAGCTATTACCAGTGGGCTGATCTCTGGTGTAGCTATCTGATTACACTGCTTTGGAGCTGCAGGATGTTGAGTCTCTATCACAGTGTTTCTCTGTGCTGTTTATAATAGGACTGCTAGATAATATTTTCTTACATTTTCACTTGTTTTCTCTGGTCTCTGACCACTGATGAAACTGATAATACATTGCAAACTCCTCTTGGTGAAAAATAGACTAATATTTAAGTAATAGACAAGCTATGGGGGTTTGGATCAAGGCTGTTTCGGAGACAGAGAAAAAGAATGAAATTTTATACAGGTCACAGCATGTGTAGGAGGTAAACAGAAGTTTCTTCTCATTCTTGCAAATATACTTCTGATTCTTTGTGACAATCTACAATACAGAGAGACAGCAGTACTGACTAAAAGCAAATTTCACTGTGAATATTTGAGGAGATTTGGGACATGATGAGTACATATTGTTGTCTGACATTCTTAATAACAGGTCATATTTGGCCATTCCCACAGTAATTGTGCTGTGGTTTCTTTTTCCCATATGTAAAATAAGCTACAGCCCAACTCATAAGCCTACAGATATTTACTGTAAGTAAACAAGCTATTTCTACTCTCCATAGACAAGACAGATGTAGCATAATACAGAGTATAACCCAGGGACAGATTTCCTGGTATGATGCTGGGAGAAGTATCAGCACTGTTCTGTACAGAACAAATACTCCTGATTGACCACAATATTACCTCCTCATCCATATCACAGCTTCATCTGACCCTCACATAACCACTGAGTATTTAATAAAAACACTTGTCTATAAGCAAATATTAGATAGCAACTGTGAAGTGAAACAGAGTAGTTTGAGAAAATAAAAAGTCAGGTAATGAGACCAGATTCATATATTTATGTTTTCCTATATGGTTACAGTATTCATGGTAGAGAGATGGAGGGGTCCTGTAGAGGACTAAGTTTCCCTTCCACTGCAACCAGGTACTGCAAAGCCATAGGTGTGGGGAAGAGAAGCTTCCTACTGAGTCAAGCACAAACACTGCAGTTCTCAGGAGACATCGGCAGAGCAGTGATATGTTTCCTGGAGGCATTTTCTAAATGTTATTTCTACTGAGTGACACTGAATCACCTCAATGGAGCAGATTCTGCTCAGACTTCTGGGTATTTTGTACAGCAATATAGAAAAGCAGGTTGGTCATTTTGGTGCTTATCTTGACAGAGATTCATCACACCTGACTCTCTGTTGGTCAATAACCAAGGCTCAGCCAAAGTAAAAGGAGAGAGTGAGGCAGTTCCCCTCCCCTGCTTCAGCTATCTGCCTTAAAATAAGATTATTTATATTATAGGTGTCTAGTTTTGGTAGGATGAATCCTACTTTACCATTTTGATCATGAAAATTGTCATCCACTTTCTACCTTAAACTCATAATTCAGAAGATGCTGTTGAAGAACAAACATCGGAGTTCAATCAAGCATCATTATAGAGGCAAAGTAGATGAAAGCGGCAGAGTAGATGTAAGCAAAGAATAAGTGGTTTTGATAGGAAGGGTAAGAACCTCTTTAAACAGCTTTGCAGGCAGCTATGGTGTGATGTACCAAACATAGGAGGAAGCCTGACATGAAAAAGATATCTGATCCTCAACAGAATTATCAAAGACAGAAGGGATCTCAGAAATGTGACAACATTGAAGACAAAGATTCTGCCTGAGATTTTGAACTTAGGCTAACTGCAAGTGGAAATGCAGTAACTCACAGATCTGCAGCCAAGGAAGATGCTGAGTGTATACTTTGGTTAGTCTCTCCCTGTGAGTAAAAGGTGTCTATGTTTAAGAAGCTGTTTTGTGAAGTCATTTTGATCTGCTTTTACTGCCAGAAGAATCTGAACATTTGCATTGTCAGGGAAAAGGTAAATCCTTGTCACGGAGAGTAGCTAGTGGTAGAAAGCTTCAGTATCTTTTGCAAAATGATCAAGTAGAGAGTATGAATACATGACTGACTCAAAGAACAAACGTAACCACTCAGACCCAGCAAAGAATGAAGTACTGCAAGTTGGATCCAGTATATTGATATTGGAGTACTCAGCTGTGGTAAGCTCATCAGGTAGCAATTACTGCATGCGTTGCAATATAGTTTAGCTTCAAGTTGATCTTCTATACACTCAGACCTACAAATCATCAAATCAGTCATCTTTGCCTAGACTAATTCAAATTCCTCTTCAGCCTGGAGAAGAGAAGGTTTCAAAGAGACCTTATAGTAGCATCCCAGTATCTGAAGGGGGCCTGCAGAAAGGCTGGGGAGAGACTATTGACAAGGTCTTGCAATGACAGAACAAGGGGCAATGGGTTTAAACTGGCACAGGGGAGATGTAAACTGGATGTTAGGAGGAAGTTCTTTCCAGTGAGGATGGTAAGGCACTGGCACAGGTTGCCCAGGGAGTTTGTGGTTGCTCCCTCCCTGGAGGTGTTCAAGGCCACATTGGAGGAGGCCTTGAATGACCTGTACTAGTGGGAGGTGTCCCTGCCTATGGCGGGAGGTTAGAACCAGATGATCTTTGAGCTCCCTTCCAAACTAAACCGTTCTATGATTCTATGACATGCTCAATAGGAATTATTCTGAAAAGGATTTCAAGGTTCAAGAGACCATCCAGTCTATTGCCTACCCCAAAAAAAAGATGTTATGACTGACTTTGATCCTCCTATATGTGAAAGGAAAAAAAAACAAAGCCAAATCAAAACCAAACAAACAAAAAACCACCACCACCACCAAAAAAACCCACTTCCCACATCTATATTGTTCAATCACTGTAAAAGTCACTCAAACACACACACAAAAGAAAAGGTGTAACTTTTTTTTCACAATACTTACTGCATATCCACTGGAAATTTCTTACATTGCTTAGTAAATTCAGATTGCTTTGCTATGCTTTCATTGGTAGCATGCTCTAAAGCAAAGTCTTTTAATAGACTATCTATTGTGGATAACAAACCTGCCACATCACTTTTATAAAACATTTTGTTAGCCTCTCTGCTAAACATGATGCAACATATCTTTCCTGACTAAGTTTGTTTCTTGGCTCACTGATTTGTTTCAAATATTATGAATAAACTACATTAATAAATAACAAATAGGCAAAACTCACATTGAAAATTATATCCTTCTGTTGCCCATATTTCCAGACATCATCTGGAACAATGCAAACAACATTTTTGGACTTCAAAAGAGGAAACAGCTACTACAATTTCAGACCTCATAGAAGACTGGTTTGTGGAATGTGTCTGGAATTCCTCACAAATAATAATCCATAGCTCACAAACCGTCATAACTATTTCCTGGTCTGGTTTCCTCCAGTGATAAATGTAGTAGATCATAACTTGCCATACAAGGAAAACATCTATTTCACAGAATCACAGAAACATTCAGGTGGGAAAAGACACTCAGGATCGCCAAGTCTGTGGCAGTTCTAGAGTTAATGCTCTAGCTTCATTCAATTTTAAAATAAATAATTGTATTGGATACTGAAGAACAACAATAAGGTAAGTCTGTATCGTTCCATTTGCTTGTTGTTTAGGATAATGTCTGCTGCATAAACAATTTCCTACCCTTCACCTCTCTGTCTCCTGCTTCTCTCTCTTATCCTTCACTACTCTTCCCTGACTACTTCTGCACTAATCTTGGCTGAGCAAGTAACGGCTAGAGTCTTTCTGGTTTTCTGTCTGGGCGGGGAGAAGAAGGTGGCATTTGGCCCCTTCTGGGCTTTGTCTGGGGGGGGGATTTTTGTGCTATTTCTCAATTGTAAATAATTGTAAATATTTGTAAATCTATTCTTGTACATATTCACTGTATTATATGCTGCAACCTACTCTATAAGGATCACCCTAAACCACATTCCCAGGCACCAAATCCAAACGATCTTTAAACACATCCAGGGTTGGCGACTCAACCACCTCCCTGGGCAGCCCATTCCAATGCCTGACCACTCTTTCTGTGAAAAAAAATTTTCTAATGTCCAGTCTAAACCTTGCCAGTCACAGCTTGAGGCCATTCCCTCTTGTTCTATCACCTGTGAGAAGAGACCAGCACCAACCTCTCCACAATGTCCTTTCAGGTAGCTGTAGACAGTGATGAGGTCTTCCCTCAGCCTCCTCTTTTTTGAACTAAACAGCCCCAGCTCCTTCAGTCACTCTTGTATTGTGGTGCCTGAAACAGAAAACAATACTTGAGGTGTGGCCTCACCAGAGCACGGTACAAGGGAACAATCACCTCTCTAGTCCTGCTGGATACAGCATTTCTAATCCAAGCCAGGATGTCATTGGCTTTTTTGGCCATCTGGGCACACTGCTGGCTCATAATTCAGTTACTCGCTGAGTCAAACCCCCAGGTCCCTTTCTGCCAGACAGCTCTCCAGCCACACTTCCCTGTGTCTGTAGCGCTGCTTGGAGTTGTTGTGGCCCAAGTGCAGGACATGGCATTTGTCCTTGTTGAAGCTCATCACGTTAACATTGGCCCATTCATCCAATCCATCCAAGTCCCTCTGTAGAGCCTCCTTACCCTGGTGCAGATCGACACTCCTGCCTAACTTGGTGCCATCTGCAAACTTGCCAGTGACACACTCTGTGTATATGTATTTAACACAACTGCTAAAGTGCATCTTGCTCTTTATTTAATGCAAGTATGAGCACTCCAGGCTAGAATTTTTGCACTTAGACAATTCAGCCCACAGTTAAAATAACTGACAGAGATGGGTCACGATTCTCCTGGTTTTCAGGACACCCAACAGAGTAAGAAAAGCTCATCAATTTTTATATTTACCGGTAAGACATTTGTTGACAGCACAGTGGCTTTTATCTATCAATATAGTTCCCCTGGCACTATATGTCAGTGCATCCTGAGACTTTATGGATTTATCCTTGGAAGGATTTTGACATGAATTACAGCAGATTTACCCTCAGTGTATAGACAGCAGAGACAAGGTATTTGTCCAGAACCATAAAGAAGCTATCTCTAGTTTTCTTGAAACCTATCCTAAAGCTTTAAACACAATGCACCATTATTCCTATCTTATGTCTTTGGGATGTCATCTAAAGATATTTAGAATCAACAGAGGTCATTTTACTCATTCCAGTGGACTTTGAACTGAGTCTTTGGAACAGAAAAAAAAATACTTTTTGCTAGATCCTTCTTTTTGAAATTGTCAAAATTACTGGGCCAAGGCATTCAGTCATGCAGCAGAGAACAGGAGAAAATTTATTTTCTGATGTTATAGGACATGTGGCTTCTCCCAATTCTCTCTCCCTTTCGGTGTTCCTTTGGATTAGAAACCAGACTTGTGTAAGTAGCAGTCTACAGGCAACCTAAAGTAACACCCAAATGGCACACAGCTACCTCACAATCCCTCAGACCTAAACCTTGCCCTTAGGGCAGAGGGACAGGAATTGCCCTTGAAGGTATGAGAANAATAATTGTAAATATTTGTAAATCTATTCTTGTACATATTCACTGTATTATATGCTGCAACCTACTCTATAAGGATCACCCTAAACCACATTCCCAGGCACCAAATCCAAACGATCTTTAAACACATCCAGGGTTGGCGACTCAACCACCTCCCTGGGCAGCCCATTCCAATGCCTGACCACTCTTTCTGTGAAAAAAAATTTTCTAATGTCCAGTCTAAACCTTGCCAGTCACAGCTTGAGGCCATTCCCTCTTGTNCACTATATGTCAGTGCATCCTGAGACTTTATGGATTTATCCTTGGAAGGATTTTGACATGAATTACAGCAGATTTACCCTCAGTGTATAGACAGCAGAGACAAGGTATTTGTCCAGAACCATAAAGAAGCTATCTCTAGTTTTCTTGAAACCTATCCTAAAGCTTTAAACACAATGCACCATTATTCCTATCTTATGTCTTTGGGATGTCATCTAAAGATATTTAGAATCAACAGAGGTCATTTTACTCATTCCAGTGGACTTTGAACTGAGTCTTTGGAACAGAAAAAAAAATACTTTTTGCTAGATCCTTCTTTTTGAAATTGTCAAAATTACTGGGCCAAGGCATTCAGTCATGCAGCAGAGAACAGGAGAAAATTTATTTTCTGATGTTATAGGACATGTGGCTTCTCCCAATTCTCTCTCCCTTTCGGTGTTCCTTTGGATTAGAAACCAGACTTGTGTAAGTAGCAGTCTACAGGCAACCTAAAGTAACACCCAAATGGCACACAGCTACCTCACAATCCCTCAGACCTAAACCTTGCCCTTAGGGCAGAGGGACAGGAATTGCCCTTGAAGGTATGAGAATTGTACAGAGAATCACAGAATCATGGAATGGCTTGTATTAGAATGGATCTTAAAGATTGTGGAGTTCCCAACCCCACTGCATCAGGCAGAGAGAACTTCCACTAGATTAAGTGGATGGCATTCCTTTTAGCTACAAGTGCACATGCATGAACCAAGAGCCACAAGCAAGCTGCTATGAACACACACACACACACACACGCACACGTGTGTGAGTGCAGACAACAGTATCTCATGGCTGCTTAATTGCAATTTTCTTCCTTTCTAGGAACTGTCTCAAGAGTCCTGCCACCTGAGTGGTTGGTTCACAGAGTGGTGAGTGGATTAAATGGTGGAAGTGAATAAGGACTGTGCTGGAAAGAGAACAGAAAGACTTAACATACTTGCACTTTATTTAGTGGTGAAATGAAAGCAGAAGCAACTCAAGGAAAGATAAAGTGTATGCAACAGTACGGATTTTGATGAGGGTCGTGCAGCACTTCTAGAGTTCTGAATCCTGTTGGATTACATCTGACAAAATCCTTAAGGCCATTTCTGCCCTGTCTTCTCTGTGACTTTAACCCACATAAAATAGATGCCAAGTGAATTATCCTACAGGACAGATCAGTAAAGCACCCCTCCATAACACTGCCTATCACTCTGCAGCTGGATTCAAGTGTGGCCTGCCCTTCAAACATCTGTCACCCAACATGCAAAATCACTTCTCATCAAGAAAACACACACAGAACGAAAAGACTAATAAAGTCTCCCCTGTCTACGATCCACCTCTACCCTTATGAAATAACCAGAATCTATTTTTTTATCATTTGTAGCCTTTCCTTCAATCCTGTAAAACACAAACATGGTACATGTCTTTGTGCTAAGCTTGATGTCTCCATTTATGTGCTTTCTAGGGAGAACTCCATTGGTGGAAAAGATTTTTATATTTTTTAGTCAAGTTTGAGAAAATCTGCTACTGGGGCAACTGTAGGAGTGGATCTCATAAAACTTACATGGCTTTTTTTTCTCGGTATAGTTTACCACATCAGGTTTTCACAACCTCTAGTCCTCTAATGAGATTCTTTATGGCTAGATCTGGATCAAAGGCTACACCTTTTTTCAACTTGAACTTCTGTCTTGTATCAATTTGAGCTTATTATTACATTCTGTAAAATAAAAATTATGAGCAGCTTATACTGCTGTACAGTGAGGGAAAAAGAGAAGTAAATCTTTTAAGTGGCATCAGTACCAATAACATGGTTTAAAGATACATATTTTGGCTGATCAGTAAATGCTTAACAATATTCAGTTGGAAAATAGCTGTGTATACAACTTGATCTCAAACAGCTCTCATTTCTATTTCTGCAGATAACACCTCCCCCATCAAGAGATTAGAGGGCAAAGGGTGTCTGGAAGTGAAACCTCTTCCATCCTGTGCAGAGTCTCATACATGCGACTGTAGTATGTGGATTGAGTAAAATGACTAACGTCTGTCTGGTGTTTCCTTTCCCTTCCCCTTCCTAGGAGATGTAGTATCAGAAACGTAACACTGCTGGAAGTAATCTGTGCTAAACATTGCATAAAATAGTACATTGGGTTAAGTATGGGCAATTCCATGTTAATTAAATATGCTTTGTGCTCTAACCAGACAATGATTTAATTCAATTTTTTTTTTTTCATTCCCGTCTAAATTTTTGTTGAGACCTGACTGTAATAATGCTGTGAGTGTACTCTAAACCAACAAGAGATCCAAGTATGATTCAAGCCACATCAGGGACAGTCCAGAAAGTGGAACGACATTGCTGAATTTACTTAATAGATGATACAGAGTAACATATGTTATGTTCTTTTAGTGGAGCAGACCATTTGAAGGAAGGAAGTCAGACAAAAAAAGTCCACTAAACTCGGTAGCAGTAACATGGAGAGACAAGCTCCCAGAAGTTTCTAAGTAAAATTCAGGTGAACAATACAATTATGGATGGCACAAATTCATTCTTAATAATACCTTTTCATGTATCCCTTAAAAATAAACTTAAAGTTAAACATGTGCTTGTTAAACATGCAGAAAAACACTTTCAAAACATGCATTAGCAATAAGTATGCATATTGAATAATCTATAGTTTGAGTAAATTCTTCCTCCCACCTCTCCATGCAGACTTGTCTAAAGTATGTTGTGTAAATGGTAATAATTTCCAAAAGAAAAGGAAAAAATCCCTAACTTGTGAGGCTAGTTGAAAGAAAACTCCATTTGATCTGTCTAAAATGCATTAATTAACATTGCTCACAACAGCTTTGTGCAGCTTCTCGCAAAAGTTTCTTCTTGCAGCCCACAAACTGACTAGAAATAGAAGATGTCCATAACAATTAGAAGCCTATCACACTATATACCCAGTAAATCAGAAGATCAAGCTTTTAAAATTTTCTCCCCAGGTGCAGATAGTTCTCTATTAACTCAAGATAGCACATCAAAAAATATGTTTTAGGAGAAAGTGGCTGAATTGAAGCAGTTTCATAGCATCACTAAACACCAATGTCATTGCTGAATCACTAAACACCAATGTCGTTGCTGAATCCAACAGCTTGGCAAACATAACTATATTAGAGAAGCATTTTGCATATTATCTCCTCAGTGATACTCACAGTGTTTTATGGGAAAGCCTCAATTACATCATAAATGGTTCCATTAACAGATTTGCATTTTGGACTCTGATAGATCTTCTGTGACAGGGTGTTAGAAACTGCAATTAGGCAACTATGTGAAATGGATTCACTTCATTAACTGGCTGTTGGTGTGGAGTTTAAAAGTCTAATTCTGATTTCAACTGCAGGGAGATGATGAATGTACATCACATCTAACCTATGGATATAATTTGTGTTACCATTTGGTGAGGGGCACCAGAATGAAAACAGATGAGCCAGGAGTATTTATTGTAGTCTGTATCTTGAAACTTGTTTAAAATTCCTTAATAGTGTTAAGGTCTTGGGCCATACAGAAGCTTGAAGAAGGTGTCTCTCTTAACCTCCAGGAAAATACACTGTATTGATTTCCCCTAAAGATATAAGTTACTCCTCACATTACTAACTAAAGACACAAAACACTTTATTGGAAACTATCAATGTGTACCAACTTCATCTATCACACTAATACATTGGCGTTCAGCGTTCCTCCCCTGACAGCTGCAAAGATACAAGAGTTTTATGCATGTTCAGAAAGTGTCCTTTCACTACACAGAGTAAATTTGGAGCAAGTCCACTCATCTCTATAGAACTACTCCAAATTCACACCCATAAATCTCACCAAAAACCATTTTGTTCCTTTAAGCATAAACTAAGAGTTAAAAGCTATAATTCATGCTGGACATGAGAAAGAAGCCATCCTGTTAAAGAATAACTTTAAAAAGAGCATATTTAAAGGATAAGTTAGGGCTGTATGATCAGAAAATATCATGTTTTGTGAAAAAATATTTTTTTATATAAATAAAAGATACCAAATTAGATAAGGAGAAGCTTTGATAGAAGCTACTGGTAGGTAAATCTAATTGAATCATAAGAAAAAGAGTAGAATGGAACAGATAATTTTACTTTGTGGCAAAGAAAAAAGGAAATAGAATTGAATGCGTGTTTTTTTTCTTTTTTTTTTTTAATATAAAGAATAATCAGAACAAACTGCAGTGTTGAAAACAACCATATTAAAACAGATATCTGAATACACTGGAATAACAGATGCCTGCTTAATTCAAGATATCAACAAGAATGTGAAAACAGTAGGACATAAAGTCACCCCATGATGTGTCAAAGCTGGGGAAACTTAAAAAGATGCAGTTCACTGAGCCACCAGCTTAATTGTGTGAACTGCTGCTACTTTCAAACTTGACGTTAAAAACTTTATGTAATGATGGCATCCTGTCCTACACCCACAACAGAAGAAGCAATGACTCTGTTACTTTTTGATGTTTCTAGTGTCTTCATTTCCACAGCCTCTGAATGCCTAAAACTTCTGGACTTTTGTCCATAAAGAAAAAAATACAAATGTCCAAACTGACCTTGTTTAAATACTTACCTTTTCCTTAGCCTTTATCTTTCCTGACTATTGAGGACATGATTTTGGAAAGGCTTTTGTGTGTGTACCTTACTTGTTGATATATTTAATTCTATTATGATCATTCTGTGGTATGAAGTAGTTTTACTTTTTAAATAAAGGAATAGAAGAATGCAAAAAACGAGTTGTCAAAATGCACATAAGACATCAAGGACAGAGGAAGGATCTGAGCTTCTGATTCCTTCCCTGGTTTTGTCTTTAATTAGCTGAGCTACTATGCTGCTGGCATAGTAACAATATAAATGCTAAATATTTGTTAAGGATTCATTATGCCAATGAGCAGTGGGAAAATGAGGAACCACAAATACAAGGGTAGGAAAAGCAGTATGAATATTCTTTTAGCCATAGACATTTGTTCATTTGCCAGGTTCAACTGACCCATTCAGTCTCTTTCCCTTTGACCAGGAGGATTGATGAAAAGACTATGTACACTCCATAGTCCTTCACCACTACTCCCAGAGTTCTAAAGTCATTGTCAGAAAAGAGTTTCAGTGTCCCTATCTCAATACAGATTCCTGTTCAGTATGGCATGACAGATTACAGCATGTAGCACAAAGCTGTGCTCACCTAATTTTTTTGGTCATCACAGCAAGGATCTTTTCAAGACAGAGATTTAAAATGATCATTTCAGAACCACATTTCAAGAACAGGTTTGGAGGTGGTGTATGCAGCACGTACATGGCATACAGGAATCTGGACGTGATTAATTGGGATGCACAGATAAAGATCTAGGTAAACACAACAAAAATCATTATATGAAAAACAAGACCACAGTGCAGTGCAACATCTTAACACGTTTATAACTTTTACATGATAATGCATGCAACACTTAACCAGCTATTGATTCTATTAAAATCTACAGATACGCAGCTAATGTGCAAACTAACAAGCAAACACTAAATTCCTCTCAGAGGCAACAAGATTTGGGTAAACAGAATAAAATCAAAGGTTCCCAACTGTAGACCATAGTATTGATTAGAACGTGACTGCAAATGAAATAGAAGGAGGGGAAATGTCCTGGGCTAGATAAGGTGTGCTTAGTTAGAGGACATCCTGCAGCAGGTAGCTGAGCTGACTGAGACAGTGAGAAGGCTGCAAAGCATCAGGGAGGCAGAAGAGAGTTAGATTGCTTGATCAAAGCAGTCTGCTGAGTAACCACAACCCACAGCCCTATGATTAAATACTCTTCCACCTACATACATGGAATGGAAAGGGGAGCCAACATTTCAACCCAAATCATTCTATGATTCTAACAATGCAGAGGAGTGGAAGCTTGCAACTGCAAGAACCAGCAGGAGAAACAGACCTTCCTCAAAACCTGAAGTGTCCTTGCAGAACCACTTCACTGATCTGCAGACTGAAAGAGCAAGACATGTTGCACCAGCTGAGATGCTGGAGCTGGATAAGGCAGCCTGATGTGCTCCCTGTACAGCAACCAGTGCAACTAAGAAAAAGCAGTGGGTGCTAGCAGTAGGTGACTCTCTTCTGATAACAACTGCAGAACTCTGGGAGTAGTGGTGAAGGACTATGGAGTGTACATAGTCTTTTCATCAATCCTCCTGGTCAAAGGGAAAGAGACTGAATGGGTCAGTTGAACCTGGCAAATGAACAAATGTCTATGTGAGCAGTGTCACAACCAGGGCTTTGGTTACAAAGACCATGGGAATTGCTTTGACAAACCTAATCACCTGGCAGCTGGTGGAGTCTAGCTCTCAGAGAAGGCAAAATGTTTGGCAAATTAGTGAAGGGCATTAAAATGGAAAAAGTTAGATTTAGATTAGAGGTAAGGAAGAAATTCTTCACTATGAAATTGGTGAGACACTGGAAGAGGTTGCCCAGAGTATGTGTGAAGGCTCCCACCATGGAACTATTCAAAGTCAAGTTGGATAGGGCCTTGACCAACATGATCTAGTGGAAGGTGTCCCTCAGATAGCAATGAGGTTGGAACTAGATGATCCTGAAGGACCCTTTCAACCCAGACCATCCTATAATTCCAAAACATCATGGTCCATGTTCTTTGAAGACCTGTGGCAAATAATGAACTAATGCCTGCTTCAGGTTCCCTGCTAGGTATCACACCCAGTTCTTGTGGATCACTGTTCCCATTACAGAAATAAAAGAGTAGGGGGGGGAAATGGGCTTATAAACTCCTGTTTCAATTAATCCTTTTGAGAGCCCCAGCCTCTGCCCTTCATCCACTTTCAAGTACATGATGAGAACAGTCACAGCTAGATCTTCTCTTTAGTGTACCCAGGGAAGTAAAAAAGAAAGAGAACTTACCATACTTCAACAAAACAGGTTAAAACATATAATACAAAATATACAAAAGGCATAAAGACAGTAATCCTGTCCAGGAAATATACACAACTGTCTGATGAATGAGCCAAGGACATATACAGGAATAATAAATATTTACAGTAGAAGAGAAGAAAACTCACTGTTCTTGGCTTTCTTAAAATCCACTTTCTGTATGATTACGTTCCACTCATGTTATGCAAGTATTTCAATTCTATTAACTTCAAAGGCTTGATTCTTATAAATTAATGCTTTCTCCCTCTCTCATGGTACAAATCTCCTGTACAACAAGACTGATGGTATGTAAATGCATGTGATTTACAACCCTTATTACTCCCTGTCATTAATTTCTGCATCTCCAATTTCAAATCTTGGTTTACATCCAGCTTCCTCTAACTGAACCGTGATGAGTATCTTATTTCTATTTTTTTTTTCTTGAAGCTGTTTCCTACCTGTGAACATTTAATTGATGAATATAGCTGTCAAAACACTGGACAGGAGCCTAGAAATCAAGCTTTCTTACATTTTTTGTATTAGCTATGTTATTTAAATCTCTTTCCAGTTGCTGTTCCTATTGTGAAGGACCTTCTAAGATGTTTCAAATGAATCAACAATTAAAGAAACATTATGAAATGGCACAACTAAGAAATGTATTATTTGCCATCCATCTGATCTTTTGCATTAGCTTACACCTAATAACACAGCCAAGTCAGATTTCCCTTTATGATGAGAAGAATTTGCTTTTGTATCTGTGTTGTGGTAGGCCTAAGCAGGCCAAAATAGGCTTATACATGTCCTGCCTTGCCCAGACATGTTTTTCTGCTCTCCCTCTTTCTGTTCTGGGGAGAAGCAACCACAGAAAAGAGGACAAAGAACCTGGAGCCACTGAGTCTAAGCACTTTGGCTTGCCCAGACTTGTTTTGCATCCTGTGGTAAACAAGGTACACACACTCAGCTTGCGTATGCCTTGTGCAAGGCCTGTGTTCTGCCCTAAAAAGGGTAGAGCAAGCCTATGGCTTCACCTAATATGGTCAGTCTTGGCTAACTGCCATTCTGTTTGGCTATTCTATGTCCAAAGGCCCATTAGTCTCAGGCTGTATTGGTAAAAGGAAATGAGCAGGTGACACAATGTGTTCTGCCCTTGTATCTGTGCTCTGATGTTGTGTCCATGCTTGCTTGCTGCTTGCTACCGCCTTATTGTATCCTGGACTGCCTGGAAAGTGCCTGCCAACAGTTTACCAGGAACAGGCTCTAAATGCCTGCATGCAATCGGCCTGAATAGCCATTGTGACATCATGCTGAAGACTGCACATGGCAAGGCATCCTGTCTACATCTGAAAGCTTTTTGCCAAGACAGGAAGTCCTGGATACACAGATTGTCCAGAGAGATCAGGACCAGGTCAGAGATTGGCTGCCTCCTTTCCCCTGCAGCCTAGAAAGAATCAGAAGTCTCAGCATCTGAGAAGACAGTAACAGAATTCCCTGACAGCATTTGGGTACTGTCTGAAGCTGTAGCCAGCCCTGCCAGTCAGGAAATAATATTTCGTGAGTAAATACTTCAAGCCTCTTGTAATTCACCATTGCCTTCTGCCATAAGCAGAAAGGAGCTCCTTGAGTCCATCTAGTGGGCAAATGAAGTATTGACCGCAAGTGGTGTATTGGCTGTAGGAACCTTCTCTTCCAGTTCAACTAATGTTATGTATTATTGCTGTTTATTTCTAGATCCTGTGTTATTTTCTGTATAAAGTTTCCATGACCATGTGAAGAACTGATTATTATTATAATTAGTGGTCAGGGTAGTAAGAGTTCTGAATATTGACTATTAATATACAATATTAATATTTGAAAATCACAGCTCGCATCAATTAATTACTCCATAACAATCTGACATCAAGGTATGCAACATGGTTTTGGTGAAAGGATACTTCTTCTTAAAATAATCACAATTAAAAAAATACTAGTACCACCACATAATAATTACAAATTTTCTAAACAATTAAAACAATCATATTAAGCATCACACTCAGTTTTGCTTGAGAGGGTTTGGTTCAGAGGTATGGTCTTTACAGTAACCCAGGGAAAGGCAGAGAAAGGCAATAAAAATACAATAAAATAAAGGTAAGTTGGTCCATATAACTCATTAAAAGCCTTGAAATAAGTGAAAACTCATGAAGTAAATTAAATAAAAGGGACAAAAGTAATACATATATGGAGCTACTTTAAAGGTCTGCTTGCTGCCATGATATTTCTTCAACAGAAACCAAAACTAAAGGCAAGGATAAAGAGTATGCTTGTACTGATCTGTTTTGGTATACCTCCCTAAGTCGGGAAAAATCTGAAATTGGTATCTTCTGAAACCAGTAGATGAGTGCAAAACAGCATCTAGAGACTGATTACCTCACTTTTGTATTTCTGGTTGAAAAAGGGAAGGTATACAGGATCACAGGCTCACAGGATGTCAGGGGTTCGAAGGAAGCCAAAGACATCATCGAGTCCAATCCCCCTGCCAGAGCTCAGGTCACAGAGGAATGCATCCAGAAGGGTCTTGAAAGTCTCCAGAGAAGATGAGATGTGTTTCAGTGACAAAAGGCACCTTTTAGAGCTTGCAAAGAACACTCAAATGGAAATTTATGTTTAAAAAATCAAGCAATTCAAGAGCTCAGTAAAAAGAGGAAATAAAGGATGAAATCAATGAGAAATGGCAAGTAGAAATACCTTGGTATTATAAAACATTGCACAGATAAGTAGAGCAGAGCTCAGCAGCTATCAAGTATAAGGATTAAAGTCTATACTTCTCTGATAAGCAGCTGCATAAAGCTGATGCCTTCTCTGCCAATAGATCTGAAATGATGCTTTGCTCTGGCTGCATTATAGAACCACTTGGAAGTGATGAACAGAAATCTGGAGAGTTTGCATGTTTTCTCTAGTTAAATGTGAAGTCAGTTCCAAGCTGAAGCTGACTTATAAACAAACGAAGTCTTGGTTGTTGACTTAGGTTTAGTTTTACAATATTGATAGTCTGGTGCCACTCTAGCAAATCCATGAGACTGCACATGTTCTGAAATCATAGAGTGGATCAAATTAATGATGGAGTAAAGATGGCTTTTGGAAATGTGAGGTGGATTTCCCTCTTCTGCTGTTACACATTCCTAGTATAAACACTCATCTATGTTCTTACAACTGCTGGTGTGTCACATGCATCCATTTTTACAGTTGTGGTCCTGCTTGTCTTAAATTTATATTGTAAAGTGAGATAACCTGTCTCTCTCTGTTGACTATTTAGACAGCCCAAAGTATTAGTGTAGAATAAAATCTGGTTTGTTTGGGTTTTGTTTTTTGTTTTTTGGTTTTTTCATGCTGAAGGCAGGTAAGAAAAAAACCACATTTGTCAGTGGGGTTGCAAAACACAATAACAACTCAGTTTTTGGAGAGGACAGGTTTAATTTCAGAGCTATCAGTAAAAGAAATACTTATTTACCTTATGTTTCATTGTGGGAGAAAACAAAAGGGGGAGCGAGAAAAGAGAGAGATTCAGAGTAATAGATAATTCAAGTTTCTATTCAGTACATTTACCATTTTCCTGAAAAACAAAAAAAATAGCTGATTTTGAAGGAGGATACCTTATGCATCATGATAATGAACATTAAAAAAATGTTACTGTGTGTTAGACAAGGGATTAGAAGTGTTTCTTGTGACATGGGATAATTTCATGCTTCACTAAGCCACTAACTCTAGTAAGTAGTAGATTTTTCCCACGGTGTAATGTGGAATACAGTACAGTGTCAATGCATCTGTTACTTCCCAGTTTGCATGCTTCTTGAAGTGTCACCTAATTCTGGTTCCCATTTTCCTGCCTGGAACCAAGGGGTCTATTCTGCCCCTGTAAGTCTTACTGATCAGGTTTGTTCCAGTGCAGTGAGAGAAGAGACTGTCCTAGAGGAAATAAAGTAGGATGAGAGGATGAAAGAGGCTAAAAGCAACATCAAATACAGGATATCACAGTCTTTCGCCCCTAGACCCAGGTCGGACGACCGATTTGCACGTCAGGACTGCTACGGACCTCCACCAGAGTTTCCTCTGGCTTCGCAGAGGAAACATTGAATATCAAGTTAAAAATCAGCCCTACTGGCAGTAAGACACATAAATGTAGTAAGGATTATTTTCCATAGGACAATAAGCACCACGTACCCACAGACTGTAGTAGGTTTGGGCTGAGCTGGGGTTAATTCTCCTCAAAACATCTTTCCAGTGTTGTGCTTTGCAGTGCTGTAGCTGAGTGTTGATAGCACAGCAGTGTTTTATCTACTGCTGAGCTGAGCACCCAGGCTGGGTTTTTTCAACATCTCCCAACCTCAGCAGTAGGCTGAGAGGACACAGATGAGCCGGCTGACCCAGACTGGCCAAAGGGATATTCCATGCCACATGACGTCAGCTCAGATATAAGAACAAAGTGAAAGAAGGAAGTTTGGGGGAGATTCATCCATGGCATCTGTCCTCCAAAAGTAACCACCAAGTGTAGGGAGCCCTGCTGCCCAAAACCCAACATCGCCTGCTGATGGGAAACAGACACTAACAACTCTCTCTGCTTTTGCTTTCCATGCGGTCTATTGCTCTGCTTATTATTATTATTATTAAATTGTTTCTATATTATTACTGGCTTTTGTTAACACTTTCCCCTCTCCCCTGTCCATTTAAGAAGGGGAGTGATAGAGCAGTTTTGGTAGGCATTTGCCCCCCAGCCAGGGCCAAACCACCACACAGACAAAGCTGAAAATTATCGCTTTTGATAGACTGCATATAGAATATGAGGAAGAGTTATAAATGGATTGCATGAAGTGATCTAGAAGCAGAACTAGGTGTTTGAAGGAAAATATTATAAAGCATAACTATTCTGATTGTGTTCATTTCTATCTGCTTAGTAAAGCACGGTCTGATCTGAATCAGAGCCCTCAGACCTCGGTGACTATGAATCCTGAGGATTAGAGAGGCTTTCCAACCAGACATACTGCTGCAGACTAACAAAGTAAATATAATTTTCACATAGTTAAAAGGTAATTTTGACCTAGTTAAAAGGTAATTCTGATCTGCATTTCTCTGCGACCTGAGCTAGATTGCATGGTCCTGCTTTGGCAGGGGACTCTATGATCTCTTTGGGTCCCTAACATTGTGTGATCTGATAGTTACTCACACTAGTTAAATCTTCACTTTCATCCAGGCAGCTGAAACTTACCCTTTGAAGTCAGTCAATGCAGACATCATTTTAAACTGGTTTGAGTGTCCAAGGATATGCATTATGTAACCCAGTTGCTTTAGTTACACTAAGACAACTTATCTAGTAGACTCTGTGAGTTGGAAGTGCACCCAGAAAAATGTGACTGAGCCTTGGGGATGGAAATATCATGTTTCAGTGAGCAGCCACCTCTCTGTAATTTAGGACTTTTAGGAAGAAGTCTGAAAACGGAATTGAACTCTGGTACATTAGGGAATCATTTCAGATGTATTTAATTAGCAGGAAGCAAAAGCTTTTTGAAATGTGTTTCTTGTGAGAGGAACCATCCCTCCAGTTGTCTGCCTTCTCTGAAGCCCAGAGCTGCCCTCTGCTTGATCTTACAGTGTCCACAGGTCTCCCCCACCACCTGACCTGGTCTATGGGTCTTTGGGTCCTGAGGAGGACGCAAGGGTGATCCCTTTCTGCTTCTGCCATCTCTTGAGATCTTGCACAAACAAAAATGTTAACTTTTTTTTTTTTTTAAGTGACAAAACCCTCAGTTAGACTGAAGAAGTTTCAGCAGTATTTACTGTTCAGACATTGATTCATTTGTTTCTAGTTCAGACTTCATAGCTTCATACCACCAAAACTGATAAATTAGTATACAGCTAATAAGATTGGCTTGATTTTCCAGCCTCACCAACCCAAGGAAGGAGTTGCTTCCTGGAAATGAGTAAGTTGTATTAGTTTGACACCTATGGAAGTGAGGAGAAGGATTAAGCCTATTCCAGATGCATTCTAAGATACTCTTTCCTACATATGCCAAAATTAACAGGAACGAGGGAGGATTCCCACTAATATGAAACGGATATGCTGTCAAGAACAGAGATCACAGAATCACAGAATTAACCAGGTTGGAAAAGGCCTTCAAGATCGTAAAGTCCAACCCAGCACCTAACACCTTCTAATTAACTAAGTGCCTCATCCAATCTCATTTTAAACACTTCCAGGGAAGGTGACTCCACCACCTCCCTGGGCAGCCCATTCCAATGCCAAACACTCTTTCTGTGAAGAATTTCTTCCTAACCTCCAGCCTAAATCTGCTGTGTCGCAGCGTGGCACTGTGTCCGCTTGTTTTGTCACTGGGTGCTTGGAAGAAGGTGATAAAGCTCATAAAGCTCACAAGGCAATAGGCTGCAAAGTAAGCCACAAACATCAAGGCAAGCATCAATAATTATTGTGCATTTTTCTCATCCCCATCAGGCTCTGATCATGCCCTCAGTGTCTTGGCCATTTTATTGCTAAGCAGACAGTGCTGCTATCCTGAGCTTCAGTGGGAGAGTCCAAATATCAGCTGAGAAGCATTGTAGCATTGCCAGTATTCCCAGCAAGCACTTCTAAGCCAACAAAACATCTCCGCGCCCTCCAAATCAACATTGTCACTCTGCCTCTTTCAGGTGATGGAGTTTCTTATGGAGCAAAGCTGGAGGTGTGGAGATTCAGACTGGACCTGAGGAGGAAGTTCTTCAGCATGAGAGTGGTGAGAGCCTGGAATGGGTTGCCCAGGGAGGTGGTTGAGGTCCCATCCTTGGAGGTGTTTAAGGCCAGGCTGGATGAGGCTGTGGGCAGCCTGATCTAGGGTAGGGTGTCCCTGCCCATGACAGGGAGGGCGGAACTAGATGATCTTTGTGGTCCCTTCCAACCCTGACTGATTCTATGATTCTTGTAGCTCAGCAAGAGCATTGCTGAAGCTATAACGAGGTTGTGGGATTTTTTATATTTTTTTCTTTGCACAAGGACAGCTGCAATGGCCAACATCAAGTGGGAAGAAAAATGACTACCATCAGCATGCGGTACTTACCAGTGAAGCATAATCAAGTTTTAAAGGCAGGACCAAGAAAGCAAGCTCTGCACTTTTGCCATTATTTGAGCTCCTGATAACAATTATTCTCCTGGTAACACAGGCAGGGACAGGGGTCTTCATTCTCTTTTGATTTTAACCTTTGTAAATCATTTGGCATTGATGTAGTAATTACAGCTTAAACCTATTTCAGGCATAGAGATGGAGTTATGGTCAATTATTGCTTTTTGAAGGACTAGCATCCTATTATGCTACACGCTGCATGAACACCAAACAAAAGGCTGGTCCAAACAATTGCTCTTTCCTTGTTTAATAATCTAGGGGGAATCAGATTAACACGTTAAATCTATAGATACATCATTTCTGGGTCTACAATGACCTTCCAACATCTGTTCTGTTGTCTATTTACAGCTCATACCACTGTGTAATGTCTTAGGAGATCATTGATGTGTTTTTTTTTCAGTAGTTGCTTACTGGTCAAAGACCAGATAATCATGCAGCCAAGAAACAGTTTCCTTGTACACACTTAAATAAAACCCAACCAACTAACCAACCAAACAAAAAACCCTGGCATAATCAGTTTTCTTTGGTCTAAGTACAGATCAGGTGCTTTGGTGAAAACTCATGAGGTGAGGTATACTTGGGTGTTACCTGTAGCAAACTGCTGTTGCACAAGGCACAGCGACTGCTGTCACAAGGATGCAAATGAAATGCTGGAATTACTAACTGAACTGCAGATGATGAACACTCTTAGTTATACATGTGAAAGCTGGATAGCAACAGCTAAACAGGCTTCCCAAGAGCATAGGAAAAATGGCCAGATGCTAAAGGAGTCAAATAACTTTTTCTGGCTTTCTGGTTGGGTGCATTGCTTGAAACAAAACATCCGAAAGTGCACTCCTGATTTTACAGAGAAGTGAAATCAAATTGCTTTGAGCTGTGAACTACTGAGAGTCTACAGGAGCAAGAGCATGTCACAATAATGCAAAACTCAATGGTGCAATCTAAATGTTGCTCTTGGCTGAGGCTATGGGTAGTTCCAACTGCTGACTAAAGGACCTGTCCTGTAATACACAAGTTATATTACCTTCTTCTGAAGATATAATAAGGCTCTTCCAGCCGTCTCCACCTTTAGCGCAAATACCTGCAGCAGAATTGTTGTGGGATTCCTGTTCATTTGGGTTTTTTCTAACTTGCACCAACTATTTTTTTCTTATATAGTGCTGAGATTTTCACCATAAAAGCTATGCACTACAAAATATTAGAAATATATTTGAATAGAATAGTAATATCAGACACTGAAATCACTGATGAAATCTATGCACCAGGAATTCAGATCTAAATATATATANTTCTCTCTATATTTTATGTATTTTTTAATTAATTTTTTTTTTCCAGAAATTATTATCTGACATGCCATTTTGTAAAAGTCCATTTAATTTAATGGGTTATTTAGAGGTGGCAGGCTGTTTATTATAATATATGCCTCATTTTTTAAAAGTCTTTATATAAAACATTCAGTGATATAGGCTTATATAAACATACATACAATGTTCATATATGTGTACTCCTATAAATAAATACCTTTAAAACATATTATTTGTTACTTGCAAATGTCTTTATTTTTTGAAGGGTTCTAACTAAATTTCTCATCTTGAAGAAAAATATAAATAGTTTTGGTACTTATGAAGGTGATCGACGTCTTCTAGAAGGTCTTATGAGGGATACACTTCCACAGTATGCCGCAATCAAGTATTGTATGGAGATCTAGCATGCAAGTTCAGAAGAAATAAATTTTACTGCTTTTA
This sequence comes from Ramphastos sulfuratus, assembly GCA_013399055.1. Lineage (NCBI taxonomy): Eukaryota > Metazoa > Chordata > Aves > Piciformes > Ramphastidae > Ramphastos > Ramphastos sulfuratus. The sequence goes on along the minus strand of WBNM01021463.1, from coordinate 48,455 downwards.
ATGCCTTGGCTTCAATATCTGATATGGACTGAAATCTCTAAACAAAAGGTCTTGTCCTCCATGAAAGCTGGTCAGCTGTGGAAAGGGACTTAAAAGCATACAAAAGATTATTTCTATGGCAATCAATATATAAAATCACCTCATGCAGAACACAGGAGGTTCCAACCAACTATGCTTTGTGGGTTTTTTCCACAACTCTGAAAAATCCAAGTGTGTGTTCTCAAAATTACAGGAGCAGGGTGAGGCACAGAGCCTCAGCTTTGTATTGTGTCCTGGATTTGTTGGAAATGATGGGACTCGGTTGTGACTGTGCTCATAAACATGACAGTAGCATCAAACTTCTCGAGTGAATGCTAAGGCTGGTGATATGAGAAATCTCATATGCAGTCCTCTGCAGGAGATTTCACCCTCCAGGGTTTTAGATTAGGAGGAGGAGATTAAGTGTATTAAAGTCTTTGAGAGAGGGAAGGATTGGCTATTTATTGGCTGAGATTTTTGGGAAATATCCAGGGAAAGTGAGTAAGAATCTGGCACAGTAAAAATAGCTTTTGCATGAGTTGCTTGAAGCCAGAGAGTCATGGAAGGTAATGTGGGGGAAGGAACATGCAGACTACATGCTTATTAACAAAGAACTGTAACTCCTTCTGACAGCAGATTTACAGGCATTCAGCACTTCACAGGGTTCACTAAGATAAAGTCTTCAGTCCGCATATGTCTGTAAAGCACACATATGATTCAGCTGCAGCAGAGGGACCTGTGTACGCAGAGCTGAACAAAGGAAAAGGCAATGATCCTTCTCATGCTTTCCACCACCTTCTGTCTGTCTCTTCTCCCACTGCAGAAAGAACAGAAGAAAGTGGAGAACATTCTACTCTATGTGGCTGTGACAGAAGCCTTAGTCTTTTTTTCTGATTCTAAATTGGTATTCAAAGCACTAAAAAAGCCTAAATTAAGCTATTTTTTTCTATTTCCCACTTCCCTGCATAAACCAGGTTCCAAGATACAGCAACTTAGAAAAGCTCTTCAAAAACTAAATCAGTAAAGCCAACCAATCCTTTATGAAAACATGAATGTAATATGACAGAAATATCAGGGTCAAAGACTGTAAAACAGCTTGAGGCTCTTTTCCCTCCCACCAGCCCATACGGTTAGGAACAGTTCACCCCTCAGCATAATTTAGAGGAGCTCCTCAAACTTTTGAACCCCTAATATCCAGCCACAGCTGCGTCAGCAGGGCCACCACCATGCCAAAATGCTTTTGTTGCTTGTGTGCTTCCAGCACAACTCCTCCACTGAGGCAGCACTTAGGAGGGTCTGAGGCAGTCAGTCACCTCAGCTCCTCACTGACCTTAGACTTCAAGGCAGAAGAGAAATCAAGGAATACGGAATTACAAAGTCAGGATTAGATATAATCAAGACACAGCCTACCTGTAACCAGCACCACAAAAGAGAGAAAGCATCATGTGGTGTACCCAGTGCCCCTGGCATGGGTAGAGACAGTTTCTACTAGATCAGGTTACTCAAAGCTCCATCCAACCTGTCTTTGAACACTTCCAGGGATGGAGCATTCACATCTCTCTAGGCAACCAGTTCCACTGCTTCACCATCCTCACACTGAAAAGCTTCTTCCTTACTTCTAATCTAAATCTACCTTTTTAAGGTTTAAAACCATTACCCCTTTGTCCTAATGCTACATGTCTTTGTAAAGTGTCTGTGATGGTTTGGGAGTTCCCCACCCCCCCACACTTTGTAAAATCACCCAGACTAGACTCAGCCAGCTGGAAGTTAAGGACTGAAGCTCTATTTACAGCTTAGCACAATATACAAGCAGATATATACACTATACACAGGAATATTTACAGAAATATACAAGTTAAAGGTAATACAGAAACACAATACCCATCCTAGAAATCAGAGACCCCAGGAGGGGCTCCCAACCACCCTTCCACTTTCTTCCCACCCCCCTACCTTACCCCAGGGTCTGCTTATGTGCAAGGTGAGTTTGGAGGATCGGCCAGGGGGATTAGAGGAAGAATTGGGTTACTCAGGAGAGAGGAGAAGACAAAAAAAAAAAAAAAAAAGGTAGAGAGACCAAGGCGCTCTCTGTGTGTTATCTATGTTTGTGTTCTTGTTCTTATACATCTCAGCAAGCCTATGAGTGAAGCAGACATCACCATTGTTTTCTTTTCACAGCCTATAATCTAATTCTTTTCATTAAAATATTCCAATTATCCTCAAACCAGCACAGTGTCTCTCTTCAGCTTTCTGGTGGGCTACTCTGCAGTCTGCCTGGAGCCTGCTCTTCACCAAGCTGAACAATCCCAGCTCTCCTAGTCTGTCTTCATAGCAGAGGTGCTCCAGCCCTCTGATCATCTTCATGGTCCTACCTAAATAATGTGAAAACGCTGAGTTACACCCTTGATAATGCAAATTTCCACAGAAGATGCAAAGAATTCACTGCATATTCACTCTCTGTCAGTAACTCTTCTCACATGACCGATCACTGTTCTTCTAATGATTTTATCAACTAGAAGCTCCTCAGCTTAGTACACCACGAGTTCCTTGTACTTGCTTGTATATAGTTCCCTACTTGTGTAGTAAAGAACAGTTAAGAATGGTAGCATAGTAAAGAACAGTTAAAAGGAGAAATATATCAGTACTTGCCCCCATTCTCTCTTGAGTCAAATGAATTTCAGATTCTGCACTTGAAACATAGGAATCATATTGGTGTCTGCTGCCTGCAAAGTGCCCCAGACAAAACACCACAAATACAGAAGACACAGGATAATGATTACAACCCATGCCAGGAAAGAGGAAGGATCATATTGCATTCGAGAAAGAGTGTGCCTACATCAACCTGCAAGGTACTTGAGCTCTTCTGGGAATATACAATTCTGCACTGTCCCTGATTATACTAAATTTCAACATTATATTAAGCTGAAGGAACAAGGGGAAAGAGGATTGCAATAATTTGAGAATATATTTCTTCGGTAAGTTGTAATCAGTACATAAAAGCAGTACATAAAATCACAATACGATTTGCAGAGGCGTTAAATTGTTCATAAAGAAAAACAAAAAAACCCCTAAACCTGTATGATATGTTGTCCTTGCCCTTTCTCTGTGCACCACTGAGCAGCATTTAGCTGTGCTTAGTCAGAGTCCTGTCTCATGGACTTTGTTCCTCCAACATGTGTCTGTTCCAGAGCACTCCAAATTCCTTCCTTCTCCCCTCCCCTGCAGGTTTGAATGGGGAGAAGGTGCGAAGACTGCTTCNCTGCCTTGGAAGAGTTCTCGTTTTGGACCGTCCTCACTTTTGGACAGCTCCTACCTTTTTGCATGGCTCTTGGTTTTGCACTGTCCCTGCCTTTGGACACCTCTCCCCACTTCTGCACCTTTGCATCTGTGCAAACTTGCAGGCTTGGCAAGTCCTGATGTCCTTTTGAGAGAGCTGCCAGTGGCACCCAGATCCAGCTGCTCTCAGACCATACTGCAGTTGACTTCCTGGCTGCTATTCCGAACTGAGGAGACCTGAGCAGTTTGGTTCTCCCCTGCCACTGCCAAGGCAGCATCGCTCCCACGGATCCCTGCCTTGTGGCAGTTGTGTTTCGAGACACTCCTGACTCTGGTAGCTTTTCCACCCACCTTGGGCTTCTGTTGCCTGGATCCAGACTATTGGATATTGCTTGCCAGCAAAACCGCAGAGAAATCCAGCAAGGGATCATCAGCCAATACTTATCTCACCTCTGTGAGTAAAACCTGTTGGACCCTTAATTCTCTGCTCAGCCTGATTGATAGTAGGGTAAAACTGTGTTTATAGCTTAGCCTTTTCCATTTCCTGACTTCCTAAATATCTAAATTTGTCCATAACCTCCTGTTGAAGAATTTCTGATCAAATTAGAACCTGTAAATAAATATAAACTAATTTTGTTTTGGAGGCAGGGCTTCCAGGAAAGTAAAATAATTCTATTTTTATAATTCTTGACTCAGCCACATTAATTTCCTGCCTCTGGGACAGTGTCAAAAAGTCAGAGAGGGTCTATGAGTTCACCGGGGCCCTTCTGTCACACCCTCCTCTCAAGTTATCCTAAAGGTGGAGATCTGGAAAAACTATCCTATGGTGCGGGAATCAGCTTTGTGTCCAAGGAGGTTTTTCTCTAAATTGCCAAATATCTGTGTTAATGGCGGATGTCATTACTTTCTCTCTTCTGATTGGCTTCTCAGCATATCTATTATTCTAATTCAGAATGAAGATTAATGACAACTTAAATTAAAGGAGTAGTCTAAAAGGCTCATGCTTTTATCTAAGCACAAGAAAAATGTTGTGATTTCAGATGGAAATGGCTGTGGTTTGCATGCATGCAAGTCACTGAAAACGTCACAGATTCCTGTTAATACCTACTACCAAATTTTGCACTGATTTGCACCATCTGCCCCCATATTAGAGTCACTCACTGGAATCTATGGCAGATTTGGCTCATTACACAGAGATTCATTTGTTTGGTGTTAAGTGCTTCAAAGAAACAAAAAAAAAAATCATATTGTAAGAATTTATAATCCTTTCTCATAACATTTTTAAGTCCTGCTTTCATTTGTACTGACTGAACTCAGACACTTGCTGAGAATTATGTTTCACCAGTTTTTATATTTTGAATTCACTGTTTCTACTTACACCTTAAACATTTAATAACTACTTATTGGCTATTTTAATTTTGTAAGTCTGAGTCACAGATGGGCTGTGCTATATTGAAGACATATTAGAAACTTCATCCTTTATTTGTGATGTGAACACACTGTTGAATTTCTGTTGCTGCAGAACGCTTTGATAGCACTATGATTCATAGCAGCAGGCATTCACTGTAAAAACTTTTGTTCTTTTGTGCCACCTAACTTGCAGTAGTAACAGCAGATACCAGGTGCTGCAGTTGTAGTAGTTGTTTTCAAGTTATTTGATTGAGTGATTGAGTTTAATGAGGTACTTAATCCACTGATATCCTACTCTTTTACTGTTCTGCTATTGTCCCTCCAGCAGCATTCTCCAAAACAGTTTTGTCAGTCAGAGAAATCAAATCAAACATTTCAATTTTCCCTAAGGAAATAAAGCAACTTATCACTTTCCCTCCTGCTGACTTTCCAGTAGCATATCTGTAGCATATTTTGTTAATCCTAAATACACTAAATAATTTTCTACTGCATAATTCTAACATTACACTGTTCAGTCTTGAAAGTCAATGCTGATCCTGAGCCAAGACTAACAGTTTCAGATCTTTAAAAGGCATTGGACTTTTCACCTAACTTGAACTTCATCCTCTCTCTTTTTTTTTTTTTTTCTAGATTCTATTGGGAGTTTATATCATCTTGGAGTCAGATTCAGACCTTCTAAAATCGACATTGTTGTGGGTAGTTGGGTCCCTGCTCTTCAAAACTGCCTGATGTTGGCTCCACACAGAAACGAAAGTCAGAATTAGATGCCGTATTTAAATCTCCTATTACAAGTTTCAGTTTGGTCTGTGCTTACTGATTGCCATGGAAAACACAGCCAGGCAGCATCAAAGAAGTGTAAAAGATGAACAGAAGATGGTCTGAATTAATCAAAGCTCTTATACATATAGATTAGGACCCATCTAGTCCAAAGCTAGATACAGAGTTCAGAACATGGAAAACAGTGGTATTTGTTCTGGTGGAGAGGATAGATCCTCTACCAATACAATACACACTTGAAGAGAAAGTTATAGCAAAGGGGCAGTCTTCTTCCCTGTTTCACATGTGCAGGGACTTAAGCTAGTGCTAGAGGAAGGCAACCCAGTGCTTTCTTCAAAACAACCTCTAACGTTATTGGATGTGTATGATTGGAATTGCTTCTGCATATGAAAACTGAGACAGAAGAATCAGAGCACACATTCAAAGGAAGAAGAAAAATAATTATTAAAAAAAAAAAAATGAGCAAACAACAGAAACAACAAAACACCACCACCACCACACCCCCCCCCAAAAAAAAAAAAAAACCCAAACCCAAAACCCAACCAAAAACAAAACAAGAAGTTATTTTAGTAAGTCTTGCTACAAGGTAAGGACCTATATGCTGTAAACAAGATTCTTCACTTACAGAAGGTGGCTGGAGACCAAGGCTTGTACCTGCCAAATTGAAGAACTTCCATTTTTTCCAATATCCAGTTTGAAAAGGTAGAACATATAGTCCTTTTAATAACAGTGATTTAGGTGACATAGCTCTATCACCCTTCCCTTGGAAAGCACAGTTGTGTCTTGAACACTGATATTTAGAGTTTACATTCGAATTTGGAGAGACTATGAACCAAGACACAATTAAGGCAGAGAAGCAAGAATACACATAAAAAATGTAATGACCTATAAAAAGGATACAAAATTCCATTTCTGCCATGAGCCAGAATGGATTTCAGAGTATAACTGAGGGCTTTTACTATCAGTGACTTTGCTTAGCAAGAAAACAGTATTCATTAGAGAAACCAAGAAACATTGATATGACAGGGGATGGTGATTCCAACTAGTCTTGTGAAACATGAGCTTAAAAATAATTCAATGGTTCTGAGGATGTTTACAGCCCATAATGTTCTTCCCATCCACTCAATCCCATTAAGATCCTTCTAATCTCCAAGACTTTTGAAACTGTCAGCTATTAACCAATGTACTGTAAAAGACCTTCATTTGTATCCTTGGCTTTGACACTGTACTGCCTGCATCCCGTTCCTGTGATGAATACCTGCACTGACATTCCTTCTCAGCAAATAGATTTTGTTACAAACGATCCCATTATTGATTTTGTAGTAAGTTGAGTAAATCCTAAACCTCAAATATGGTGTGATGGTTATGTTTCACAGCTTTCAGCACCTTATTGGCGTTCAAGTTAAGCTCACCCTTACTAAAATCATTCTGTTGTGGCATAAAGCACAAATACATTTTACTGTTGAGCTTGGTGCAGTGCTGCCAGTTATTTTAATGCTGCAATATGAAAAACAAATGAATGCTTAGATATTTGCTTCAGCAGTTGATTTTTAAGCAAAATCATCCTCTACATTCTTTGCAAAATGTGCTTTGATCATGACGAATTCTGGATCACAGAGACTAGCCAATTTCTTGTGAGAGGCAAGCCCACCAGTTATAGACAGACACAACATAGACGCCTCTTTTTATTGTTTTTTATTAGATGTGGCACATTGTTATGTTTAATACATTAAAATTAGCAAGGCATGCAACAGCAGATTGCAAGACAGTTATGATCACATTTTAAACACTCTTTTCAATGTTGCTTTCACTGACAATAGCAACTATTAGAACTCAGAGTAGGTTTTTTTTTAAATTACACACTAAAAAAAAAAAAGTCATGTTTGTTCTTCCCCTTCTCTCCAAATTATTTCAAAGGGTGCTTATATTTGTGTGACAGATCTTCAGTCCATTGCATGGCACTGTGGTAGTTTTAGAGCTGTTAACACTCTAACCTTATTTGAAATTTTAAATGAAGAATTGCATTGGATGCAGAACAGCAATAAGTCTATACCATTCCATTTGTTTGCTGGGCTAGTATAGAATCTGCTGCATAAACAATTTTGTTCCCTTTGCTTTTCTGCCTCCTGCTTCACTTTTGCTCCTTTCCTCCTCCACCCTGACTGTCTGACTTCTGCACTAACCTTGGCTGAGTAGGTAACAGTTGGGGCCTTTCTGGTTTTCTTTCTAGGTGAGAGGTGAAGAAGATGGCAGTTGGCCCCTTTTGGGCTTTGTCCAGGGAGGATTTTTTGGGTACTATTTCTAAATCGTAAATATATGTAAATATATTTTGTAGATATGCACTGCTTTATATGCTTTTAGATTTTAGCTTGTTGTAAATATGTAGTTTCATTTGCTTCCAAGCCTTCTGAGCTAGTCTGGTGATTTTATTTGGAGGTAATTTTCAACCAGAGGCACTAAATGAAGTTTCTTATGTCCAAGAGTAATGAGGCCTATCACTTTATAATTCACCGATAAAAGGTTAAAAAGGTTTGGCAGGTATATCTGAGAAAGTTTGGAGGTCAAGAAGTTAGAAAAACCCTCTCTGCACCTGTTGAAACTCAGAGCTGAATCTAATATTTTTTAAGTCACCAAATATAATGGTGTACAGCTTAGCTTTTCTCAATATGCTGGATGCAGCTGCCAGAGACAATATGACATGCTCTTAAAAGCATCTGCTTTTTTCCCATTCCTGAGGGAGCTCAGGACCTAAAGAGCATGCTGAATCAACCTGCTGAGTTAGGCATCTTCTGATGATGTGTTCCACCACCCCAAGATCAATGTCTGAGTCCTGACTCTGCTAACTGCACTGCATGCACACTGTCACAGGAGGGAAAGGACAGTCACAGAGGACTTAGCAGCAAATGTGCCATCCCTTTGGCAGCTGAACTCTTGACTACCTGACCATACTGCACATGGGATTCTTGGTTTACAGTTACTTAAGAATAGATAGTTCAAAACCAAGGAGTTTTTTCCATCAATTTGGAATAGGCTGCCCAGGGAGGTGATGGAGTCCCCATCCCTGGAGCTGTTGAAGAAAAGACTGGATGGGGCACTTAGTGCCACGGTCTAGTTGATTGGCTAGGGCTGGATGATAGGTTGGACTGGATGACCTTGGAGGTCTCTTCCAACCTGGTTGATTCTGATTCTATGATTCTTTGAAAATCACCTTACCATGGAGCGTTGTGTTTGCTTGATTGCCCCAGAGCCTGGCTGTCAGCCTACACTGTGTAAGCATATTTACTTCAAAGAGCTACTTCAGCTTACTCCAGCCAAGCATTTGCCCTCTAGGTTATAAAGCATGTAACAGGTACATGACATATATCTTTACCTGCTTTTTGTTTATATGTTACAGCATGACACAATGTACATTTAAAGAAGAAAAACTACACTACATTCATGGAATCATAGAATCATAGAATGTTAAGGTTGGAAGGGATCTCAAAGACCATCTAGTTCCAAGCTCCTGCCATAGGCAGGGACACCTCCCACTAGTACAGGTCATTCAAGGCCTCCTCCAACCTGGCCTTGAACACCTCCAGGGAGGGAGCAGCCACAACCTCCCTGGGCAACCTGTGCCAGTGTCTCACCACCCTCACTGCAAAGAACTTCTCCTAACCTCCAGTTTCAATCTCCCCTCTGCCAGTTTAAACCCATTGCCCCTTGTCCTGTCATTGCAAGACCTTGTCAATAGTCTCTCCCCAGCCTTCAACTTCATCCTCAAATCTTTCTGTTAAATCAGAGATGGAAGCACCACAGTATTATTAATTCAAATATTGTTCTATGCATCTGGATATAAAAAGATTTCAGTTAGAATTATGGAAATTCCATTTAAAGGAGATGCAGTCCACTCATCTATATTGTTCTGGCAGAGTGTGTGCTTTATTATGACATGTTTTTTTTCTGGATTACACAAGCTGATGCTATAAAGCACATCAAAATAAATGTTACACGTCTCAAATCAATCATTACCATAGGACTACAAAACTGTTTGATTGCTGGCCCAGAGGGTAAGTATGATTAGCTAAACAGACATACTCATCTTATTTTTACTTGAAAAAGCGATAGATAATTTCATATGAAAATTAGGATCAGAAGACAATCTGCAAAGAAATTTAGCCCACAGCTTATTAGTTAAGGGCTCTAGAACATCATTCTGCTGAGCAGCCGAGAGATGAACTATTTATCAAGGCAATGAAATTTAGCTTTATGGTCACAGTAAGCATCACCTCGTAATGGATGGTAAATGTATGCATTTCCATCAAAATGACATTTACTGCTTAAAAAACTGGACTTTTCTGAGCACACCACTTAAAACAAACACAAAATGCCAAAAAAACCCCAACACTCTTCATGTTACTGTGCGATAGAGCTGCATTCCTCAGTGGCAAGGTAAGCAGCATGAAGAAGAGATTGGAATTAAACTCTGATAACTGTTGAAATCTAAAAGCTGAATTTTCTAGGTCCCCTTTATAGTTCATGGAATGAGACTAAATCAGTGTTTTACAGGCTTGGTGTAAAAAAAAAAAACCAAACCAACAAACAAACAAACAAAAAAAAAACCAAAAAACAACAAGAAAAATCCCTAAAAACCCCACATCTACTTATCATGACTAAACAAGTGAAACAGAGGGAAGAAGCTTGACTGGTCTCTGTGTGTGACTGATTTTGAAAGCATGAAACGAGTAACCTACAGTCCATCAAGTAACTAACATCAGTCTACAAAAGTATTTCTGTAAAATGTTCAAGCTAAGAACTCTAGAAATATTTCAATATGTAAATATCACATGAACTAAATGCAACATGCTGCTGCCCACTGGAGCCTGGAAAGTAAATAATTAACTAAGCATTCAATAGCAATTGCACGTCAAGAAAGTTGTGACTACTAACTCATATACAAAGGGCAGTTTTAGCTTAGATTGTTCGGACATAGGTTAGTGGATGGATGCATGCTTCTGCTTGCTAGCTGGTGCCAAGCACACCAAGTTATGCTTGTGACTTGCAAGATCATCTGTGTAACAGAATGTGTGCAAAAATTCCACCTTGAATCACACTTGTGGTTGATTGTCTCATGACGATAAGAAAGAGACAAGCTCTGGAGCAGTGTATAGGGTTAGGATGGATCCCTCCCCCGGTAGAATAAACTCACCACAACATGGGGGTTTTTTGGAAAGTCAGGGAAAAAAATGAGAAATTGTATTTCTTATAGTTTAAACTAAATATAACAGTATAGGGAGAATATAGCTACTACAGGAATATAATAACCTGAAGGAAGGTGAGGAAGGGGTCAAGCGGTGGCAAAGCAGCAAAAGCAGCAGCAGTCAAAACAGCAGCAGGGGAAGATAGCAGCAGGTGCAGGCAAAGCAGCAGAAGCAGCAAGGGGAAGGTATAAGCTGTGCTTCCAGACATAAAGCTCTTGATTCTCCAATGAAATTATATTAACTTACCCATTGTTGCCATTATATGGCCTATCTCTAGAATGTTCACCTCTCCACTCAGAGCTTCCACTTCTAAATTTCTCTGTTCTGAATTTTTTTTTTTTTTTTTTATGTCTGAGGTAGGAATTTAACTCAAAGGGCCACAAGCAGGCAATGTTACCACTTCCTAGCAAATTAATGTCCAGTCCTGGAATGAAATTAAGAGGATTTGGAGGGTGAGAGAAGCAAACCAGAAAGAAGACAAAGATGCTAAGTGACTGTGTATCTTGAGAGTATGACATTGACTCCACAGGAATCCTAGTCATAGAAACAGAGTTATGTAATTAATTTCTACACAGTTGAAGGAATTCTCCTCCAAGTAAGTCTCTACAGTAAAGACAATTTTCCTCAGGTTATGGAGGTAAAGCAGTGCTCACATAATCCTCTGTATATTATGTTTTGGAGGAACAACAGGTGCAGAAGCAAGTGAGGCTTTTACAACTACTGTCCCATATTGGAATAGTATTTGCTTCTTAA
>WBNM01021463.1:20191-36927 GCA_013399055.1 Ramphastos sulfuratus | reverse complement strand
AAAAAAAAAAAAAATCATCATGCTAAGGGCAGCACGATGCACTATATAACAAGTTTCAACTCAAAATGAATATTTGCAGCAACTGACAAACTCCTGGAAAGGGGTAGGAAAAGAAGATACAGAAACAGCCTTTCCTATAGCAGCATGAATGCTGCTGCTTTAATGTTGTTTAGAATTTTGGCTGGAGGCACTGAGAGGATCCACTTTTTAATGAAAACTCAAAGAGTCCATAGCAGTGTGAAAATTCTAACATTGTTGTGTTCCCATATCACTTTTTAACAGCTTGAAGGGAGAGAAACTTTCATTTTAAATTATTCTGGGTTAATTTACAAAGAAATTAGTAGAATAAAGCTTCTAGAAAGTAATGAAAAGCCTTACTTGTGCATGTCACACAACATCAAGCCTAGAAAAGTTGTCATAAACTACTTTTTCTTATACTAGAATTAACCTGCTCCTTCCATAGCCACTTACCAGGTACTGGCAAACAGGGATCTAGTTTCAGGTGGACTGATGTCTGCTGGTGCCATAAGGTGGTGTAACTCTTCTGACTTTGCTTGCTGATGCTATGCTGTGCTGGTTTGAGGCTAATTGGAATATTTTAATTAAAAAAAATAGATTCTAGGCTGTGAAAAGGAAACAATGGTGATGTCTGCTGCACTCATAGGCTTGCTGAGATGTATAAAAACAAGGACACAAATACAGATAAGACAGAGTCTCTCTGTTGGAGACAGTGTGTTTTCTCCCTGGGCTTTTGTGGCTGTGTAACCCAACTAATCACTCTGCTTCTAACCTCCCTTGCTTATCCTCCAAACTCACCTTGCACATAAGCCAGACCCTGGGGTAAGGTAGAGGGGTGGGAAGAAGGTGGAAGGGTGGTTGGGATTCCCTTCTGGGTATTCTGATTTCTGGGAGGGGGATTGTGTTTCTGTATTACCTTTAACTTGTATATTTCTGTAAATATTCCTGTAAATATTCCCGTATAATGTGTACATATCTGCTTGTATATTGTGCTAAGCTGTAAATATAGCTTCATTCCTTAACTTCCAGCTGGCTGATTTTCATAGGCTGGGGGGGCAGGTAAGTCCCAAACCATCACATATGCCCGTGTATAAATTCCTAGAGGAAATGTACTTTATGAATTAATCATCTGCTTTAAGTCATGCTCATCAGCAAGGGACTGATCTACAGAGCTCCCCACAGCTGAATAAAAGAGACCAAGAACTGCAGTACTGAGCTGGTTATAACTGTTTTGGAAAGTGGGGAGCTAATGGGGAGAAATAAGGCTTTGTCTATTCTCAAGAGCACCGTAAGAAATCCTAAGATTGAAGAGCATCATGGTTTGATCCCAGCTGACAGCTAAGCCCTGCAAAACTGCTAGCTCATTCCTTCACCAGTGGGATGGGGAAAGAAAATCGAAAGGGTAAAAGTGAGAAAACTTGTGGCTTGCGATAGAGGCAGTTTAATAAGTAAAGCAAAAGTATCTTGTGCAGGCAAAGCAAAGCAAAACAAGGAATTCATTCACCAGTTCCCTTTAGCAGGTAGATGTTTGGCTGTCCACAGGAATATCAGGCTTCACCACACATAACAATAACTTTGGAAGACAAACACCATAGCTCTGAAAATCCCCCACTTCCTTCTTCCTCTAGGTTTCATTGCTCAGCCTGATGTCATATGGTATGGAATACCCCTTTGATCTGTTAGGATCATCTGTCCCAACTGTGCCCCCTCTCAGCTCCTGCTGCATCTCCAGCCTAGAAGCTGGTTGGGTAGGGTCAAGATCAGAAAAGGCCTTGATCTTGTGTAAGCACTGCTGAGCAATAACTAAAACACCCCTATGCTATCAATGCTGTTTCCAATGCAAATTCAAACCATAACTCTACATTCAGAAAGATTATGATGGATTTTGTTGTAACATCAGTCATCCTCATACCTTTTGAGCAAATTGCTTACTGTGTGTCAAGCATTCATCCTAACACATATAACAAGCCAAGAAAAGTACCCTTACAAGTGGGAAATGGAATTGGGAAGGATAGTGAGGAGAGCATGAACATAAGAAGTTTCATCGCAAGACTTTAAATCAGGTGAGAGATATCTGAGGAGACCCAGAAGGAGGTTTGACCACTATTCCTGCCAGTTGATATTACACAGGAGAGTGATTTTGCCTTCACAATATGAGAGGAGAGATTGGAATGAGAGCCAGAGGGCCAAAGAGAGGGATTTAGATCTGGAGCAGACAGAACAGTCCCAAAAGGCTGCCTGCAAAAGGCTAGAGGGGATATTTTAGTCTGATTTTCTAATGAAATTATATTTATGCAATCACACTATCACTGTGTAGACATCTCTGTGTTCTCTAACTTCATTGTCTTGTGTAGCTGCAGAAAAAAAAAAATGCAGGTTTAACAATAGAGCTGAACTATCAGAAAGATAAGGCTTTTAGCTTTATAGAAGGAGGTGTCCAGGAGAAAACAAAATAAAATGAAAAAAAAAAAACCAAACAAACAAACCAAACAAACCAAAACTAAACACACCAAAACAGAAAAACAAACAAAAAGGACATACAGTGCAGAACAGTTCGTTGTTAGACATCAGAGACTACCTATGGGACAGTAACCCACGCAAGGGTAGCCTTCATTGGACTGCTCCCAGATCAGTCTGTTAAAACAAGGTGGTAATTTTGACCTGAACTCAAAAATGCAACAGGAGATGCAGGAATTTATTCCAGGTCGAATTAGTATTGATTGAGAATTTTTTGTGTACTGTCCTCACGGATTTTCAAAACCAAGAAAACTGGTGTCAGGTTTAAGCCGATATGACACAGAGCAGAAACTTTACCTTAATAATTTCTTCAGCAAGAGGTCACATCACAGAAAAGTCTCAAGAGAGGAAATGCCTATATTCTAACTGTTTTCAGTGAACACGACAAGCAGAAAGAATCTTCAGGGTGAATTTACAATTAAAAATGTTGTAGTTGGCCATGAAAAGGTATTCATATGTTTATTAGTTCTCTTCTCTGAGTATTTTCAGAAGTTATTCTAGGGTCAGTTCATTCCTCTGTCTGAAAAGGAATTGATGTCCTATCAGAACTGCAGAGTGACAAGAGGGTAGAGAATGAATCACTCACTCTTCTGTTGAATCACTCACTCTTCTGTTGATGCTTTTATATTTTATATATATGAGCAAATAATCCTTGGATCACAACCTACACACAAGGATTCTACTTCCAAAGTAACAGTTTTAGGCTCTTCCGACACAGCCCTATTCGCTCTTTACAATCTGGCTGTCAGTTTTGATTTTCGGCACAGTCCTGAGGTGCTATGAGCAATGGCAGAAGCTCTGGAGGAAGTGACCCATCCTTTAGTGAATGATATGGGCAGCTCATTGTACCTGATTTTCCAGGTGACATAACACTTGGCCTGTAAATCATATTATGGAAAGTCAATCTTCTACCTACGTTAGGCTGATTTTACATCATTCTTTAACTCAAACTCACATGGCTGCCTACTTGCTGTTGCATGAGCATGTAGTTGTACAGTGAGGTTTAATTCAAAAAGTATTCTCTCAAGCTCATTCATATGTTTGTAAATCAAACAATGGAAAGTCACTCTTCTACCTGTATTAGGCTGATATTACATCATTCTTCACCTCAAACTCAAATGGCTGCCTACTTGCTGTTGCATGAGCATGTAGTTGTACAGTGAGGTTTAATTCAAAAAGTATTCCTCTCAAGCTCATTCTTATGCTTTTTTTTTTTCCCCAATAAATGTATTTCCCTTTCTTTCCTATTTTTCTTTACAGTGCACTTCATCTGTGTTTTAATGAGTTTTGTGTTAATTGGTCCGGGGTTAGATCACACTATTTAACCTCTGCATTAAAGAGGCTAAAGAAGTATGCATCTTCAGAAGCATGTCACCCTGTATAGCACAGAGCTGTTCTTTAAACATAACCCATCTCTGCTTGAACATCATACTTTAAGCCCACCATATTTTTGGGAAAAATGAATGAAAAGAAATTCACATCTCTGCTCCCCTTACCTTTTTTCTTTTTTGTTCTAGTGTTTTCTTATTCAATCATCTTCATGAAAGTGCCAAGCATTTCAGCAGTCCAGCCACTCTTAAGAATTCCAAGAAGGATTAGAATGAGTCTCGTGGGAAAGGTTAGAAGCAGGCTAGAATGCTGAATTTTGGCAGTCTCATAAAGGAGAGGAGGAAATATGTACCTACTTGGGGGCAATTTAGACTTAAGAATAATTTGAGGCCTTTGTAAACAATAGCATCTTAAATTGGTTTCCACAAAGCTCTTTCATTTTTCACTAAAAGCCTTTCACCATCAGATCATTTCAGTACTGAATGCACCACACTTCCCCTCTTTTCCTCCTCCCCTTGTTCTCTCAGTAACATTCGTCCATCAAAAAGTATTTTTCTACTTTATTGTGTATTTCAAAACCTGTTATTTTTCTATCTCAGCCTTTATCTCTGATTTTGCCTCTTTCAGTGTAGATATGAGCAAAAGCTGTTGTTAAGTGAAAAAAAAAAAAGGTGCACTTAAGTAGTGTTTAATTTTTCATCTGAGTAGTTATTCAAAATAGACTCATACTTTATGTGTTAGTTAATGGTTCCATAACTAAATTTATTGAAGTGTTAGTTTTCTGGATGTAAATCATTCTTGAACTGTAGAATCAGGAAGCAAAGACCAGAAATACTGAATTCTTATAGTACTTTAACACTGCTTTTAGATCGCAAAAGATTTGGAAGTAGCACACACCCACAAGATTTAGATGAGAAATGCCTAAAATAGCTTGGTCCTGCTTATATTCAGATGCTTACTTTAACATTGGCATGATTATGTTTAATACAATAACAAAATAAGCTGACCTATCATAGGGTATTGCTAGTTAAACAGCCTCCAATAAAGAGGTTTGTCTTAGATCATTAACCCAAGTTTCACAGCCATTTACCTCAACAACTGGTAAAGAAGTCAATGCTCACCTCTGTGCCTGGCAAGATCATGGAGCAGATCCTCCTGAAGGCTCTGCTAAGGCAAATGGAAAACAAAGCAGAGGTGATTGGTGGTAACCAGCAATGGCTTCACCGAGGGCAAATCTTGCCTGACAGATGTAGTGACATTTTATGATGAAGTCAGCCACAGTGGACAAGGGAAGGGCAACTGACATCACCTACCTGAACCTGAGTAAGGCATTTGACTCTGTCCCACATGGCATCCTGGGCACCAAATTGGAAAACCAGGGACTTGATGGGGGAAGCACTGCTAAATAAGGAATTGGCTGGATGGTCACACGCAGAGTTGTGATCAAGGGCACAATGTCCACCTGGAGACCAGTGACAAGTGGTGTCCCTCAGGGATCAGTGCTGGCACCAGTGCCGTTTAACATCTGTCAGTAATATGGACTAAGGAATCAGTGCACCCTCAGCAAGTTTGCAGACACCAAGCTGTGTGGCACAGTCGACTTGCTAGAGGGCAGGGATCCATCCAGAGGGACCTGTACAGGCTGGAGAGGTGTGCCCAAGCCAACCTCATGAAATTCAACAAGGCCAAGTGTAAGGTCCTGCACCTGGGTCAGCACAATCTCAAGGAAAAATACAGGCTGGGTGGTGAATGGCTGAGAGCAGCCCTGAGGAAAAGGACCTTGGGCTCTGGGTTGAGGAAAAGCTCAACATGAGCTGGCAGTGTGAGTGCAGCCCAGACAGCAACCGAGTCCTGGGCTGCATTGAGAGGAGCATGGCCAGCAGGGCAAGGGAGGGGATTCTGCCCCTTTGCTCTGCTCTCCTCAGACCCCACCTGCAGTCCTGTGTGCAGTTCTGGAGTCCCCAGCACAGGAAGGACATGAAAGTGTTGGAGCGGATCCAGAGGAGGGCCATGAAGATGATCAGAAGGCTGAGGAAGCTCTGCTATAAGGACAGGCTGAGAGAGTTGGGGCTCTGCAGCCTGGAGAAAAGGCTTCAAGGAGACCTTGTAGGAGCCTTCCAGTATCTGAAGAGGGTCTACAGGAGGGCTAGGGAGGGACTATTGACAAGGTCTTGTAATGACAGGATGAGGAGTAATGGGTTTAAACTGGAAGAGAGGAGATTCAAAATAGATGTTAGGAAAGGGTTCTTTGCAGTGAGGGTGGTGAGACACTGGCACAGGTTGCCCAGGGAGGTTGTGGCTGCTCCCTCCCTGGAGGTGTTGAAGTCCAGGTTGTATGAGGTCTTTAGCAACCTGTTCTGGTGGGAGGTGTCCCTGCCTATGTCAGGGAGTTGGAACTGGTTGATTTTTGAGGTCCCTTCCAACATAAACCATTCTATGTTTCTATGATTCTATGCCTATCAGCCTTTGAAAACTAAGATATTGATTTGATTTTTTTTTTCTCTTGAACGCTAGTATTTCCAGACCTAAGCAGATATTGCAGAAAATACATACACAGCCCTGGACCCAGATCCTCAAAGGTGTGTTGGAGATTCATGTCCACACAATTCAGCAGAAGATGGTCCCAAATGTATTTCTGGATTTGCAGTTATGCACCTGAATAAAAACCTGATTCAGAGAGGTTACTGAGAATCCAGACACTGGGTCCTTTAATACCTGCTCTTATCTATATAAAACAACCTGGGGGTAAGTAAAAAAAGCATAATCCCTCTACAAAACAGATCAGGGAACAGAATGGAGGTGAAGCAGTCAAATATGTGATAGGTTGCACAGTCACAGGATGAAACAAATGCTCACATAAGTATTAACTGTCCTTGACTCTCTACAAAATGCAGTGTGGGCAAATCACAACAGTAAATAACACACTTAATCTGCAAGGAGAAAACAAAGCAACTAACAGAGCACTGTGAATTATCAGACAACCTGTGAAAGGGCCAGAGCAATCTGGGAAAACTCAATTATTATATAAACCTTCCTTGGGCCAGATCACGAGCCAGTGCAAGTGCCAGTGGGTTTAGTTATTTGAGCTCATCGTTTGAGTTTACAAATTACCTTTTATTACCCATGAGATGTACTTCCTCTCTTTCTTTTTTTCTTATTTCTGTTTTGCAATTACTAGATTTCCTCCTCTGTGTGTCTGAAATCATCATCTTGTCACAGCTTTCAATCACGCTTACGTGTGTGAATGTGGAGTTTTGACAGCCAAACTGGAAATGAAAACATTTTCAAAACCAAAAACTATTTAGCTGTGATATTGCTCTGCTTCTTTACTTTTGACAATTATATTTGTCTTACCCCTGCCAATGTAGCTTCCCCTGGGGTGAATTCATAATCGCGTATTACAGAAATACAGACATTGGTGATAGGGAAGTTCAAAACAAGAGTTCCCTTTCTTGTGTTTTGTCATCTCTAGCATCAAATGACTCTACTGCAGCCCTTGGGACACTCTTCCAAAGCCCAGTACATCTCACTGTCAGGACATTTGTGCAAAGATTCACTGAAATTCACAATTTTGATGATCTCTGGAGGTTCCTTCCAACTCCTAACCTTCTGTGATTCTGTTATTCAGCTCATTACTCCCAGTTAAAACCCTGTCTCCTGCACCACGCAGTTTCTCTCACCTGCTTCATGTCAATGTTATGCTATGCTATGCTAAATTCATTTAGTTATTTAAATCTTACTTCACAGTCAACTCTCCTGCCTCCCTTGATCATTTTTGCTGCTATTCTCTGAACAGTCTTCAATTTATCAGTTCTTTTTTTTTCTTTCCAAAGCAATGGTGTTTAGAAATGAACGAAGCGAAGACCAAAACCTCCTGCTTCCATACGTCCACTGATGTAAATAGGAACCATTGCAATCTCCTAGATTGTTGAAGCAAAACCAACAAGAACATGTGAATTTTACAAAAAAATTGTATTAATAATGTCTTGGTTGAAAAACAAACAAAATAAAATACTGATTATTATTATTGTTTTCCTGTATGCATAGGAAGCAACTGCATTTCCACCAGTTTTGGGTCTGTATTTGCTTTCTGCCAGATCTTTAACATCATATTCATCTCTCCCTCTAAAAATACCCTGAAATTCTCCTTCGTGGGCACATTTTTAAATTTTGGGAGTTTATTTCTCACCAAATTCAGTCAGGTTTGGAAATCCATATGAAAAAAATAATTTCATCCCTCATGCCTTGGAGCAGCAAGCATACAAAATAAACACATGAAAAGAAAAGCTCAATTTGATCTTTATCCAACAAAGACTTTAAAGAACACTACTCAGATACTCTAAGTTAAATATATACAAAGACTCTGCTGGATCCACATTTCTGAATGAATTTACATTAGGCTTGATCCATTTGAGAATTACCCACCTACACAAAAGCCCTGAGCTAATTTTTCTGTGGTAACAGCCAATTTTTATTCCTTGTAGAAGGCAGCCTGTGACAGCCTCTTAGATTGGCAATTCCTCATTTCCCATTTTCAACAGATGAGCGGAAATGCAGAAGAGCTGCATGAAAAAACCTAGACATTGACAGTGCTGTAAGGAAAAGGATACTTCTGCAGTCCTCAGAAATTGTTTGAGTGTACTCACATAACCACAAATTAAGGAACTGAGGCACCTCATTTTAGCTGAGAGTCTAACAATTCACATGGGCTTTGCCAGGGAGAAAAAACTGTGTGAGGAAACAGTAGAGACATGTCAGGGGGTTGAGCTCCACATGTGTGACTAGATAGCTGGAGTCAGAAACAAAACTTTGTAAACATTTTTGTGAATAGAGAGCCAAGCTAAGAGTCTTGTGAAATTATTATCCAGCAATAACATTAAAATATTTTTTTTATTTTTTTTCCCTGTGAATTGGTTGTGGCAATTAACGAGGCAGGAATTATAAAATCTGTAGTTATTTTTATTTCTGAAAAGCCCCACCCACAAACTATCTACAAATTAGTTAGGTTTGGGTTCTAATCCATTTGGGAAGATCTTCACAAGGATGCTTACAGGCAATTTAGTAATTCAGGAGAATCAGAAAACTGGAAAAGGTTTGCCACAAAACAGCTTTGACACACTTAAAAATAAAAGGCAGCCTGGAGCCCTAGGGAACGTCTGTGCTACTCACGGCGGTGGAGTAGGAATTTGGAGCTGGTCCCTTGGCTGCTTTGCAGCATTGTCTTTTGCAGCAGTGTCTGGAACTGCAAATTGTAGCCCAGCAGTGGATCAATGCAGCACAGGATCCAATGCGAATAAACCCTCCAGAGTCCAAAGTGACTACAGGCACGGTTGCCACGGGCAAAGATCCTGGGGCAGCACAGGGCAAAGCCAGGCTGCTTGGCAGTGTTCCCACAAACAGCAGTGCNATTTTACAAATTGTGGGGGGGCGGGAAACTCCCTAACCCACATCAATAATGTGTCCAGTTGTTATATATCTATGCTGGGGCGATTCGCTCTTCTCCGTTCAAACCCGCAGGGGTGGGGGAAGGAACTTTGCGCCTACTTCTTTCTACAGTCCAAACCCCTGGAGCCAGAGGTGGGGGGGAGCAAAACAGTTTCATGCCCCACTCAAACCTTCGGTGGGGCAGGGACTTGGGTTGTGAGCTGCCACACTCTGTCAAGTATAGATTACAGTTCTCACTTCCTCAGCCCATCACCATCACTATTTATATTACACAGAATGCAAAAAACTTCTTTATTTGTATGATAAATAGTACAACAGACTCTATGATCTGCAAGGAAATTCCTGAGTGAAACTAGTCATACTACTTGGGTTTGTTTTGCTTTGTTTTCCTAAATTCTTATCTAAAATCATCAATACAAAAGCTTTAAAAACTGATGAATCTATAAAATGAAATAAAATATGCATTGTCTTGAGTTAGAAAATGGTTAAAAAATACAGAATGATTTTTTTTTTTATTGGTAAGAGTGAGGTTAAATCTGTATTCAGCTGTACGTCTGACAAGCTGCACTGTTTGACCAATGTCCTTCTGCAAAAAAAAAAAAAAATACAAAAAACAAAACCAAGAAAGTTCCAGCAGCAGCAAAACTTGAAAGAAATCTATTTATATCAAGGCTAAAAGTTTTAAAGTCTGATTTTACTGTGTTTGTGCAAGAAACAGTCTTCCTCTGGCAGCTGGTTATAGATGAGATGGCTTAATAGGTTTCTTCCAACTCTTCATCTCTGATTCACTCTTTCAGGCGTGTCATGAGGTCTTCATCATCATTTCTGAATTATCCAGTGACCAGCATTAGTTCCAAATAACCTCACATGATCCTCAGTACTTTTCTGTACAGAATGAATTTCTGCTTCATGTCACTGTCTCCATTGATTGAGGAAGACAGACACAGCACCAGCATTTGCCCTCCTTCATTTGAAATTGCCAGTGAAGCCCTGTGAAGTGCCTCTGTAACTGGCAGACATGAAAGCATTTGTCCCCATCTCATGACAGGTACACCTCTGAGAAAAGGTGATGTTGCATATTCATTCACCAGAGGTCAGTATGGAAGATATAAACAGAATATATTTATATGTATAATGCCTCAACTTTCTCAAGCATTATTTAATCTATTTCCTTCACAAGTATGTATTGTGTTGAATATGCATGGGTCTGCATAAAGCATTTCTGGAGTAGTCTCCAGAATAAGAGGTCAGGATAATAACCTTGCATATACATAAAACAGCAATAACAAGTACCACATTTTATTAATATACTTTTAGCTTGAAAAGAGGTGAAAGAAGAAAAGGCAGGCTGCTGTAAAGCAGATGGGAGAGCTGAAATGAGAGTGCTGGACCAGGATTACAGAGCCAGCACTACTCTGGGCTTCTAGAAACAGGTGATGTAATTGTAAATTTGTGAAAGCAGCTACTGTTCTTTGAATATTGGCTACAGACAGACAGAAGCAATCTGGCTCCCAGACACTTAGGTAACTCCTCTTAAGGCCAGTGGATGTCTACTCAGAACCTCTGAAAAGAGTCTGAGCCAGACTCTTTTGTCTTGTGGAAAGTGATGTCACCAGGATTCAGTACAGCAGCAGAATCCACCTCGACCACTCTCCTTCACAAGACCAGTATCCAGGGAAGCAAAACAAGTGAGAAAAGTTTGTTGTGGGAGACTAGTAACATCTGAAAAATGGTTGTCTAAAGAAGCAGCCTGATCCTTTCTAATTTGGTAGACTTAAAAGGGGTCGATATATAGGACAAAAGGTATATTGGATGCTTGCTGGATATTGAAGCTGGATGTTGAAGAGGTATATTGGATGCTTGCTGGATATTGAAGCTGGATGTTGAAGAGTTACATCTAGGCAAAATGGAAAGGATGAAGGTAAGGTTGTGAAGAGAAAAGAAAAATTAATGTGGAAGAGCTGGACAGAATATGTAGAAGGAGAGAAGATAATCAGATATGACCGTTCTAAAACCATGTTGAATCCATATTCAGAAATCACTATTGCAGTTGAGTCCCAGATGTCCTAAACATCAGACGAGCACAAAACCAACTTATACCCCAAAGAGAATACAGTCTAAAAGAGGATGATGTATTACAAATGCATTACAAGCAGAAGGGAATGAGATAGGAGATGCCATTTTTGTTGCCTAGTTTGCCTTGCTGTTGTGGTGTTTATTGAGGGATTGGGAATCACAAAACCTTAGAGTTTGGAAGAGACCCCCCTGCCAAAGCAGGATCCTCCAAGGTAGTTTGCACAGGAACACATCCAGAGAAGGAGACTCCACAACCTCTTTGGGCATCCTGTTCCAGTGTTCTGTCACCCTCACTGTAAAGAAGTTTCTCCTCATGTTGAGGTGAAACCTTCTGTGTTCCAGTTTGTATCACATTTCCTCATGAAGGAATGTTTTGTCTGGTTTATGACACTGTTAAAGCTTTAAATTTTGAAAAAAAAAAAATCTGATTCTGAAATGAACTGAATGAGATTTTCCCATTCCAACTTCATATTTAATCCAAGGCCAAGGAGTTAGAAATCTTGTAAAGAATCTTTGTCCATTTCTCACTTGGATTGAATGAATCTAAAAAATGTAAATATGAAAAAATGGAAATGTATAAACATAAATGTAAAAATGGTGAAAAGTACTTTGGAAAAATATGTTTGTCAAAATATTTGAAGAAGGGATTTATTTGTTTTCAAGTTGCAGTGTCCTGTGAAAGGTGTTTTTCAACAAGCTGAAGTTTTTCTGTGATAACAGAGGCTGTCCACCAGTATTTGGAATGGACTGGAAAAGGCTGACATTACAGTATTGGAGGTCACCCCAACGGTCATTTCAAGTAATAATAAGAGACATCAGAGGTGATGAAGTTGCAAAAGCTGACAAAACAGAATGCAATCAAGAAAATCAATTAAATCAAGTCTGCAGTAATGATCTGGGTTGTTAAAGCGCCTGATAGGTCACAAGTCATGAAATTAGCATATGCTCCTTGATGCAGGCAGGCAGAAGTCATCAGATATGTCAGCAATGTTACATAAATGTCAGAAATGTCACACCTAGTTGTGTGAAGAGAGTTTACAACGGAAGCTGAAAAGAGAAAACTCACATGATAATAGTAACATATATATTTTCAAGTTGTCTGGAGATGAGAGGGAAAAAACAGTGAATAGATTGAGAACAAATCAATCTATTTTGAGGTAAATGAAAATAAAATTAAGACATATCTATACAGATAATGAAGACAAGACCCCTCTTAAAATACATTAAATAAAAGGTTGGTGGTAGAGAATTGCACACCAAAGAACAGCCCTTTAGATTGTAGGGGGCAGATATCTTGTGCAGTTTCCTTTTATAGGCATGGGCATATTGGTGCACAGAAAATAAGAAAAGAGATTGTGTAGTGTGAAATTTCTGCAAAAATATTAGTACCTACCAGGTCATTTTATTATTGTTATGAGGGGTAATTAATTGATGCGAGCTATGATTTTCAAAGATTAATATTGTTTATTAATATTCAATATTCAGA
The DNA here is from genome assembly GCA_013399055.1 of Ramphastos sulfuratus. NCBI lineage: Eukaryota > Metazoa > Chordata > Aves > Piciformes > Ramphastidae > Ramphastos > Ramphastos sulfuratus. The sequence continues at coordinate 24,056 of WBNM01021463.1, read as the reverse complement.
ACTCTTGCCACCCCAACCACTGATTTTAATAATGATTGGTTCTTCACATGGTCATGGAAACTTTATGCAGACAATAACATGGGATGTAGAAATAACTAGTAATAGTATAACATTAATTGAACTGGAAGAGAAGGTTCCTGTGGTCAATATATCTCTTGTGGTCAACACTCCACTTGCCCACTAGATGGACTCAAGGAGCTCCTTTCTGCTTATGGCAGAAGGCAATGGTGAATTACAAGAGGCTTTAAGTATTGACTCATAAAATATCTCCTGACTGGCAGGGCTGGCTACAGCTTCAGACAGTACCCAAATGCTTTCAGGGAATTCTGTTACTGTCTCGTCATCTGCTGAGACTTCTGATTCTTCCCAGACTTCCTAGACTGCTGGGGAAAGGAGACAGAAAAATCTCTGACCTGGTCCACAGGTGATCTGTTTTCTCCAGAGATTCTCATCTTGGCAGGAGACTTTCAGGTGCAGGCAGGATGCAATGCCATGTGCAGTCTCAGTACAGATGTCACGCTGGCTCTGCAGGCTGATCGCTTGCAGGCATTTAGAGCCTGTTCCTGGTAAACTCTTGGAAGGCATTTTCCAGGCAGCTCAGGATATAATAAGGAAGCAGCAAGAGCAGAGCACATTGTGTCACCTGCTCATCTCCTTTTATCCATACAGCCCGAGACATAGAATAGCCAATCAGAATGGAAGTAGGCCAAACTTGACCATATTAGGTGAAACCAAAGGCTTGGTTTACGCTTTTTAGGGCAGAACACAGACCTTGCACAAGGCAGGCAGAAGCCGAGCCTGTGTACCTTGTTTACCACAGGATGCAAACAAGCCAGGGTCCTCAGACTTAGTGGCTCCAGGTTCTTTGTCCTCTTTCCTGTGGTTGCAATGCCATGTGCAGTCTCAGCATGATGTCACAATGGCTATTCAGGCCGATTGCATGCAGGCATTTAGAGCCTGTTTCTGGTAAACTGTTGGCAGGCACTTTCCAGGCAGTCCAGGATACAATAAGGCAGTAGCAAGCAGCAAGCAAGCACAGACACAACATCAGAGCACAGATACAAGGGCAGAGCACCTTGTGTCACCTGTTCATTTCCTTTTACCAATACAGCCCGAGACTAATGGGCCTTTGGACACAGAATAGCCAATCAGAATGGCAGTTAGCCAAGCTTGACCATATTAGGTGAAGCCATAGGCCTGCTCTACCCTTTTTAGGGCAGAACAGAGGCCTTGCACAAGGCATGCACAAGCTGAGTGTGTGTACCTTGTTTACCACAGGATGCAAAACAAGTCTGGGCAAGCCAGAGTGCTTAGACTCAGTGGCTCCAGGTTCTTTGTCCTCTTTACTGCAGTTGCTTTTCCCCAAAACAGAAAGAGGGAGAGCAGAAAAACATGTATGGGCAAGGCAGGAGATGTATAAGCCTATTTTGTCCTGCTTAGGCCTACCACAACAATTATAAATTAACATATGCATCAGCAAACTGGTGTGTATTTAGTTTTGTTTACCTCAAGTTAAAAAAAAAATAAAATTAGAAATAATAATCTGCCAGCTCCAACTACTGTAAACCTTTCCTCTAGTCCTGAGAATTATGATATGCTAAAGGAAAGAAAATAACTTTGAGTGCAGAAGAGGAAGCAAATGAAGGGCACTACACCACTGGGAAATGAGACAGTGATAAGAATTTCCTGGAGTCTGTTGTTGTACAAATAGCCAATTCTGGCTTAGTTTCATTTAAGTGAAATAGTATTAGCATGGAGAAGATGGCTCTAAAGTCAGATACATATCTCCTTCCCTGTCACTGGAGATTTTATGAGCCTTCCAGATAAATCTATAATCCATTAGAATAGATTATGCCTAGAAAGACATCATTTAAATATTGTTTTATGAAATTCTATTCTTCATCAGCACAGCATACAGCATTTATTTCATTCATAGTGAAAGAGCCTATAAATGGTGTGTATATGAGCTCCTCAGTATGTCTATTTTAAATTGCCTGTCCTTAAGTAAAAAGTTATTTTAGAAGTTGTCTTGCTCAGAAAGTAAACTTACTTTGAAAATATACAGAGTAGCTGGGACTGATAGAGAAAATCATACCACAAATGCAAGGAGCATTTTAAACCTGATTTTTGCAGCCTGTCTTCTGGATTAAACTTATCTTTGGTTCTTCCTCAAGAACAATGTAATGCATGCAAAAAGCAATACAAAAGAGATATTTACAAATTGATAAATATACACAGAATTTTGGGGAGTATACACTAGGCATAATGGAAAGAAACCTGAACAAAATGGCATTAGCAGGCATGCAAAGGTGATTCATGTGGAGAGTGCAGGTTTACAGGTAGTTTCTTCCACATACAAAGATTGCACTTGTTCAGAGGGAACAAGTATTAGGAAAAGTGGAAGAGAGTGAATAGGCCATGATTCAAGACATAGACTACAACAATAGCTTTTATAGAGCAGAATTCTCCACCAACATTGCTAAAGCAAGGTGATATATCCCAGCCAGAAAAAGCATCCCACTGTAATTAGTGCATGAGAGCCACAAAGACGGTTTCAGTTATGTGAGTGAAGGCCACGGGGGCAAGAATGTGCAAGATGTTGCCATATCCCAGTTGGAAGAGCTTAACCTCTGTTAAAGGTTGAAAGTTGAAATCACAAGTTGAAAATTATGCCCAAGCTACACACCTGAGTGACAGGCTATGTGATGATGTAGCCTTGGGATGTCAAAGAAGAAGATGGAAAAGAAGAGATCTAGAAGAAAACTTAAAAGCTCTCTTTTGGCAGCACAGAACCTGCAGAAAGATAGGTGGATCTGCCAGCTTTGACATGTTGGTTAGGCCTGAAATAAGTTGATCATTTTGCACAGAAATCATTGCAGTTGTTGGATGCCCAGAAACAACATGCAGGAAGAAAAAAAACCCAAAAACGTAAATTGAAAGAATATGAGCTCTTGTAAAAACAGAATATGCAGAAGATGGCAGAACTGTACAATTGAAGTTACCTCTGCTTTAGATCTTTGTCCTGAAATTCAATCCATTTACTGCTAAAGCATATTTAAAACTTCTTCATTGAAGAAAGACCAGAACATTTTGTATCTTTCAGAATGAATTCACTAGTTAAAGCACTATGGTTCGAAAGAAGTATCAAGTAAAAAAACAATAATGTTAAAAAGAAATACCTCCTTTGAAACAAATTCAAATTAAATTATTATAGTCTATACAAATAGAGCATAGAGTAAAGTTCTTAACCACTGCAGGCTGCAAAGCACATTTTCTTGCTATCTGTATCTTGAACTATGATCAGGAGCTGACAGAGAAAATCTTGACATTTTAAGCCACTAACACAATGCAAATTTCCTCTCCCCATGCCTTTTTTTTTTCGTAGCTGTTGATTTTGTTTATATTCTAAAATGAAATGATTGCCTTCCTTAAATTGCCATTTTATTTGAAGATTTCCTTTTGAAATAAACCTTAGCTGGCTCAGAATTATACTGCAGATTGTTGTGTGTTTTTATTAACCTCTAGACCTGTTATTTTCTTACTACTTTGTCTGACTTTTTTTAAGTGTCAAATCACATAAATTTCAAATGTGCCTTGAAGGTATTTAGACACTTTTCTCATTATTGATGATGAGCTAACATAATTTTTGGAGAGCACGCTATCTGGGTTTATCTATCTCATTTACCCGGAATATGAGTTTGTTAGATTCCCAAGTTTATAGGCAATAATGTGGCTGTGTTAGGCATTTGCAAATTGTTACCATTTTCCCTCTTTCCTTCTTTCTTTCTTTCACCCTTTCTTTCTTTCACTCTTTCTTTTTTCTTCCTTCCTTCCTTCCTTCCTTCCTTTATTCCTTCATACGAAA
>WBNM01021463.1:0-20131 GCA_013399055.1 Ramphastos sulfuratus | reverse complement strand
CCTCCCTCCCTCCCTTCCCTCCTCCCTCCCTCCCTCCCTCCCTTCCTTCCTTCCTTCCTTCCTTCCTTCCTTCCTTCCTTCCTTCCTTCCTTCCTTCCTTCAAGTATGGTAAAAGCTATGAGGATTTGACACTCCAATTACTCTGTGAAATGATACCTTTTGTTAAAATACATAAAGCACTATATTCAGGGAAGATCAGAGTTTTGAGAAAGCTTGAATTATCAAATCAATTCTGTTGCTTCTCTTCAGTATTTCTCCTTCTATCCAGTATTAGAAATTCTCTTGCATTGTCTTCCAACACCAAATTGCAATTAACTGAGTTACGCCTTTCACTCTCCAAAAAAAATTCTTGGAAAAAAAAGAACTGTGTTCTAAAGATAAAATTTATGGTCATAATAAGGGGGAATTCAGAGTGCTCTTGCTGACTGCAGGAACCTGAAAGAGGATTACCCACAGCTCAGATGAGTGCCTTAATCCCCAAGCTGTAAAGGCAGCTCTTCTCACATTCCCTGAATGGAGTATTCTTAATTTGCATAAACAGTTCAGTAACTAACAGGACAGAAGGAAAATATTTAGGTGGTATAGAAATGCTCACCAGGGTTTAAGCACTGAAGTTCATCTTCCTTTCATCATGATTGCATTTTAAGGCTTTCATTTCATTGCAGAAAGAATGAAAACAGGGTTAAAATACTCATGTATTTCACAAAATATTTTGTAACTACTTATGACAACCATCATTCTTCAAGCTTTTAACTCCATCTAAAGTCATAAACGAGGAAGCATCCAGTAACATACTTAAATACTTAAACCCAAAGCTAGTCTCGTGTTACACTGAAGTCAAAGGAATACAGACCTGTGCACAAATGCTTCTCTAAATTACCACACAAGTGATGTTAAATCTAGAATGTTTCTGAGAACAAAAGAGGATAAACAATATCCTGGTACTTCCATTTATTCTAATCAAATAATTGAGGCTGAGATTGCTGGGGCTGACGTAGAGCACAGCAGTAGGTCATTAAACTTTAAATGGCTCTTTCCAAATTGATACAAAGTATTCATTACACGTCTACAGTAACATCTAAACAGTGCATATAAGATCCAAATCCCAAGCATTCAGAAGTGTATGATCACTTTGAGATCAGTGAAAAGACAGCATCTTTAGACTGTTCCTTGAATCTAAGCTGTAAAGTCTACTGTGAAGATATCTCTCCCTCCCCAGAGTGAGAAGTCCCTCCAGAAGAAGGGACTGAGATTCCCTGATTGGACTGAGTTTTTTGATTCAGGCACTTATGTGAGGAACCTACATTCAGATAGTATAATCCCTAATATAGAAAATAAATTAATAAGTATATAATATATTAATAAGTATATAGATAATATAGTATATAGATAAATAATACAAATATATCTATATGCTGTATATAGTATATAGATAAATAATCTTCTGACCATTAAAACAAATTAAACTCAGCATATCTTTCCCAAGGTTCATTCATAAAATTAACAGGGGTTTAATTAAGACTTGATTCGGTTCCTAAATACTTAAATTGAAAAATCTTCAAACTACTTCACTGCCTATGACTACCTGTGCGGTAGTTTGAGGCTAATTGGAATATTTTACTGAGAGAAATGAAATCCCTAGCTGTGAGAAGAAAGAAAAAAAAAAATCAACAGTAACCTGTATCACTCATTCTTCTGCTGAGAAACGCCACTAGTCAAAATATAGACTATTATAGTCTAGACTAATATAGACTATATAGACTAATATAGACTATTAGTCTATATATACTATATAGACTAATATAGATCAGGCACTCACTGCTCACACACTTCTCAGTCAGTTCTCACTTCTCCTTCTCTCTGGTGGTCTGCATGGTGGCATCTGCCTTAACTCTAATCTAACCTAACCCTTTTTTTTTTTTTTTTTGACATCTCACCTTATATCTCTCCAGATTTATCACATGAGCTATACGGGGACTGATCTAGTTATTGCTGAAGGCGGGGAAGAAGAGGGGAGGAGGAGGTTTGTATCAGGAGCCTCCTGGCAGTCTGATTGTTTTGGGAGGGATTTTGTGTTTCTGCATTAACTTGTATATAACTGTAAATATTTGTGTATTTTGTGGAACTATCTGCTTGTACATTGTGTTAAGCTGTGAATAAAAAGCTTCATTCCTTAACTTCCAGGTGGCTGAGTCTAGTCTGGGTGAATTCATTGTATGGGGGGCAGGTAACTCCGAAACCAACACAGGAGGTTGTGGCCAGGTGGGGGTTGGTCTCTTCTCTCAGGCAACCAGTGACTGAATGAGGGGACACAGTCTCAAGCTGCACCAGGGGACGTTTAGCCTGAATATCAGGAAGAAGTTCTTTGCAGAAAGAGTGATTGGCATTGGAATGGGCTGCCCAGGGAGATGGTGAAGTCCCCATACCTGGAAGAGTTTAAAAAGAGACTGGGTGTGCCAGGATTTAGTTGATTAGATGATGTTAGATGATAGGTTGGACTTGATGATTTCAGAGATCTTTTCCACTCTGATTGATTCTGTGATTCCATGATACTCCAGTAGACACAGGGTTGTGTTTCTAATGAGCCATACCTAGATAAATAAAGCATGCAAAGTAATGAATACTAACTTACATCACTAGAAACTTCAGAACCTGAAATAAACAAGAAGAAAAAGTGTTGTTTCCATAAAGATTGCATGCTTGGACTGCTCTGGAAAATCCAGTTTTGTACAACTTTCTCTACAACCTGCATGAAGTTTAAAGTTAAGGCAACAGAGATCACATCCAGTGAAACTGCTTGTGTTAAAGCCTTTTAATCCAGACTGAACTAATTGATTATCCTGCAAAAGCAAGCAGCTGCAAAGCTGTAAAGCCAAATAAAAGATGGGTCAGTATGAGTCACTGGTATTTGCATAATCAATTTTTCCAGTACTAGCAAGTTCCTCTGAAATTTTAGACAACAACGGTAAGCGACCAAGATGACTTTCATATCTACATGACTCAGTTTCACCAAGGTGTTTTTATTACACACACACACACACACATATCTGAAATGAAGCTGAGGAGACAAAAAATAAAGATAGAAAAGTCACCATCTGAAATGTGCAGGTTGCAAACAGAAACCACTGGAAAAGGTAAATTCTGCCCAATACAGTAATTTCTATTTCTCAGCAGCATTAGAGATGCTTTCCCACTGACACACAAAGTAGGCAGATTTTTTTTTTACTCCCAATAAAGACTGCAATACAGCTGTACTTCTATAATCATAACTGATTGCATTATTTTATACCTACCATCCAGTGGTTCACTAAAAAGAGCAGTAATAAAAAAGCACACCTGTTTCAAATGCAGTAAATCATCATTTGGTTTAAGTGGATTGACTAAGCTTAATTTTCACTCATTTAGATACTTCCCTTTTGTAGACACCCTGAGGAATCTCAGTAACTAAATTATGAGGAATTTTTGTGAGTAGAAGATGGAGAGGCACTTGGTTTATAATTTTCGTGATCAGACACAATTGCTAAACCAGGACAAAAAAGAATTCTGTTTTCCGAGCTGTGTTTTTTAAAATCTAAGATTTGGAAGTCGTAGCAAAAAATAATTTCTAAGTATGTTGTTAAAAAAGAGAATTGTTCTCCTGCTTAATTTTGCCTTTTTTTCCTGATTGATTTAGTTTTTTGAAAGCAAGGGCTCCGCAAAGGAATATGAAGGACAAAGGTCATTGCCCTGTTCCCTGGACAACGTCCTGTGCAATATATATCCTTCAGGCTTAGAACTTCTGTATCCAGTCCAGCATACTCTGTCAGTGGAAAGAAAGGTTCATCTGAGAAATATTTGTGATGACTACTCAATAGTTTTAGCATTTTGGGAATTATCCTCTGTTGATAGTTGATTCACTGTTTACTGTAGAAGGAGCAGAGACATATCAGACAAAAATATTTTCCTTTTAGAATGCTATATTTAGGTATGATGTATTCCACCATAAATTTTTAAAGTCTTAAATTTATATGAGAAAACAGGGCCTTGTGAAGAGAAATACACTGAAAAGAGAGTCAGATACTACAAAATATAAGTGTACAGGCTGTAACCATCAAAAAAGCATTGGGTACTGGTGAGGATTCCAGCCCAAGTGTAGAGCTGGCTTCTACTTTAAGAACTTGCAATAGGTTCCACTTGAGGCCATGACTTGAATTCACACTTCATGAGCCCCTCTGATTTGCACAGGTAGTGTTAGCTGTCACCATCAGAAAATAAAACTTGTGTTAGCCTTTGCGTCATAATTATTACATTCATCATTGTTTTAAACAAAGATTATCAAACACTGGAATTTGGCATTTTCCAGTCATGAAACACTCTTCCAGGGACAGTAAATCACACCTCAGCCTTTAAATGCTAATTCTCATCAATATTGTGAGTTAAGCAGCAAGATTGGCATACAGAAGCATTCATCCATTTCTGAGGGGAGAGAGGCAATAATTGTACTAGGAAAGAACAGGTCAGAAGAAAGGGAAAATATTCAGAACAGATTAATTTTTTGTAACCTTTCCTTCTTCCTGAAACAGAAGGGGAAACTACAAACAGGTACTTTCTGCCATATGGGTGTTTTGATAAGGAAAGGCTGTTATCTCAAAGATAACATACATGAAGTATAAAACAGTTTCCAAGGCAACCATTTTTCAAATAGGTCTCTTGCCCAAGATTCATTGTTTTTATTGGCATCAATCCCTCTCACACATCCCCTTCTCCTTTAACAGAGTAATAAAATCCAAATGTTTCCAGATCTTGAGTTTTGAGTTTGGCTATCACACCATCTTTAATCATAGAATCATAGAATCAACCAGGTTGGAAGACACCTCCAAGCTCATCCAGTCCAACCTTTCACCCAGCCCTAGTGAAACAACCAGATCATGGCATTAAGCGCCCCATNGGTCCCCCTCTGCTTGGCTGCTCTCCAGCCACTCTGTCCCCACCCTGTAGAACTGCTTGGGGTTGTTGTGGCCAAAGTGTAGAGCTCTGCACTTAGCCTTGTTTAATCTCATCCCATTGGCCTCTGCCCACCCACCCAGCTTGCCCAGGTCCCTCTTCAGGGCCCTCCTACCCTCCAACAGATCCACACCTGGGTATGAGGTTTTTTTGGATGGAGGCCTAGATGCTTAGAAGCATGCTGGCAAAGTGTTTTATGTTTAAGTGTCTTTTTCTCTCTCTCTTTTTTTTTTTTTTCTTGGATGCCAATATAGAAAATATTTTTTCTTTAACCAAGTGTTTCCATCTTCTGCATCTTCAGACTCCACCAACATCCTTTCAATTTCATCATCTCAACGTGCACTGCTTTGCAAATTTACAGAGAAAAGTGTATCAATTTTCAATCAGTAAAATTCTTTGCTGCATATAACACTCAGCATCATTTGTAGTTTTTACTGCCAAAACTAACAAAAATCTCAGTCCCAGTAAAGCCAAAAGGGTTTATACGTGTATATGTCGAAGTGTTTATACCATGGACCCAAAGAATGCTTCCAAAATTGTAGCTTGTGCTCCATGCGGGTCCTTCCATATCGACTTGCCTCAGGTAAGGCAGAAATAAGGTGCAACTGTACTCAGGTCACTGTGCAAATGAGATTCAGATATGAGTCCCTGGTGCCCTTTCAAGAGGTATTCATTTTTGGGTGATGAGGGTCACACTAGAGCCATGCATCTAACACAAGTGAATTTCATGCAGGCTGGAGAACAAGTTCAGAGGTACTTTTTTTGCCTTGTCCCAAAGCCTGTATCTGGGAGCCATTGCCATCTGATGCTATTGAGCCCTCTGTTATGAGAGTTATGTTCTCCTTACTCTGGCAACTCTCCACTACTCAAGGAATACAACTGGGACGCCACTCTGACAAGACAAAGCTCTGAGCCCAAGTGGAAAAGAAAATCAACTCTGTAGATTCTCAATAGAGAACATATGGTCAGTTCCTTGCCTTGAGTTTTCTACAAGAGAATTTCTACAAAGCCCCAGAAACTTTTCTTCAAGAAACTTCAAGCATGTGCTAAATCCCATCAATACAAATCAAAAATCCACTTCTAGATCAGTATGTTTGGCTACATAAGGATTTGAGTTCTCTAACTACCCATCTCAGTGGCATCTGAAGAGGAAAGAAACATCTTTCTGTCCAGGGTCTGGTATGTAAGCTGGAGGAAACACTGTGTAAAGTTCCCATGTTTAGGATTTCAGGCAAAGAGAACAAAAGTCAGATTCAATAGAATTGTGGATAGAGGCTATTATGAAAGAAAAGTGCTTTTTAATCAGTCTATTGTAATGAGCTGGAAGTATTTTTTAATTATATCATAATTTATATTTTATTTACTTAATGAAGTATTTCCTTGTGACTTTTAATTGTCAAGAAGACATCTAGAATGCAGACTGATCTTTCATCTTTCAATATTTCTGTATAAATTTACCTAAACTAAAAGCTTACCAGCTTCTTGCACCTCTAACTAATTTTTCAAAGTTCTTGTTAGTGTTTTGGGTTGGTTAAAGTCATATTTCTTGAAAAATAAAAAAAAAAAAAGTCAGTGATATTTTTAACATTATTTTCTAAATTCTTGGTAGCATTTTGGAAAGGAACATAAAAGACCAGATCTGTGATCTTTTATCTGTGATCTTTTATCTTGTTGCTTTCATAAAGTTTGATATGTATGAAAACCTTCCTACGATCTGGGGCACCAACACATGTGCAACAAAAGAACAGGTTACAGAAATAGTTATAATCTTCTTCTCGAGTTCCTCTGATAATATCCATGTAGATTTTGGGCAGCTGCTGTCATTGATATTTGTTGGGTTTTGGGCTTTTTTTTTAATTCTTTTTTTTTTTTTTTTTTTTTTTAACGAGCTGCTTTTACATTGGGTTCAGCTCTTAGAGCAGCAGGTGATAGAAGAGGTTTTGTGTTGTGCTGGGCACTATCAGTAGGACTTTGGAATAAATTCTACTTTCTAATTGTTAACATAGCTTTACCTTTTCTTTGCCCGTGTTCTTTTCCCTTGATCTATTATCTTTGAAAGGCTTTTTAGTGTGCATCACAGTTAGTCACCAAAAAAAAAAAAATTATCTGGAAAGGCCCCCCTTAAGTTTGAGAAGAAAGTGCTCCCCTTGGCAGTTCACTTTTGCTGCTTTGCTGAGACTTCAAACCAGGATGTGCCTAAGACTGCCAGTTGCCTGCTTGTGCAGTGTGTTTATCTCGGAGAACAGTGCTACAGAGCAGTATGTAGGAAAAACTGTGAGGATAAACATTCTCCCTTTTAAAGGATGTACGTGTTTGGGTTTTATTTCCTTATTTTACTTCTGTCTTAGTTTCTCATAACGACTGGAAAAAAAAATTGTCTGACCTTAAGAATAATATTACTAGCAGCTGTCATCAGCTGTGATTCTGCACAAAACCCATTGGTAAAATCCTTGTCTTCTACTTTTTTTTTTTTTTTAAATAAAATAACATATTTGCTATGAATTTTTGATCTTCTGGTGAGCTGTGTCATTTCACAAAAAGGCCATGTCTTTTAAGGACCTAAATATTACCAAATCAGTAGTCATCTCCAAAGAGGTAAGCTTTACATCCAGACATGGGTTAGTGATCCTTCAGCCATTCTACAATGCCTTCACTATATCATCCTTCAAGCTAACAGAGGCACAAAGAAAACTAATGGTGCAGAAACAGAAGGCAGCACAGTTGTGCTAAAAGCACATCGAGTTCCCCCCAAAGATGAGGTGCAGGTATTGGTGCCATGGTTTAGGCCTAGCCAGCTAAGCCCCATGCAGCTGCTTGCACACTGCTCTCCCACCACAAACACCCAGTAGAATGGAAAAGAGCATCAGGAGCAAAATGGAGGCCCCCATGATTTGAGATAGAGAAGTTTAGTAGAACAGCACAAAGAGCAGAGAAAACAACAGGAGTAACAGCAATGCTAATGAGAAAACAATAGGAGTAACAGCAATGCTAATGAAGTAATATAAAATTATGTAAACTGTTCTGTGTTCACACTAGCACCAACATGCTTTACACTCATGTGCAGCTGTCCTGAGCCAGCCCTCCCCTTATATAGCTGGCATGACATCAGTATGGCAGAACAGGAGGACACAGCCTTAAACTGCACCAGGGCAGGTTTAGGCTGGATGTTCAGAAGAAGTTCTTCAAAGATAGAGTGATTGGCATTGGTATGGGCTGCCTGGGGAGGTGGTGGAGTCACCATCCCTGGAGGTGTTTAAAAGGAGACTGGATGAGGCACTTAGTGCCATGGTTTAGTGAATTAGAAGGTACTGGGTGATAGGTTGGACTGAATGATCTCGAAGGTCGTTTCCAACCTGGTTGGTTCTGTGTGACTCTGTGTGTGAAATGTTGGCTATCCTAGGTGTGGCTTCTCCCATCTTCTTGTGAAAAACTAACCTTGTCTGAGCTGAACTCCGGACAATTGGCTGCTCCTTGCCTTCAAAGCCAGCACAGTTTCTTCCATGCTGCACATTTGGGTACCGTCTGAAGCTGTAGCCAGCCCTGCCAGTCGGGAGATAATATTTGTGAGTAAATACTTCAAGCCTCTTGTAATTCACCATTGCCTTCTGCCATAAGCAGAAAGGAGCTCCTTGAGCTCATCTAGTGGGCAAGCAGGGTATTGACCACAAGCGGTACACTAACCACAAAGCCTTCTCTTCCAGTTCAATCGAGTTCAATTAATGCTATATATCAATGATAGTTATTTCTAGATCCTGTATTATTATCTGTATAAAGTTTCCATGACTGTGCAAAGAACTGATTATTATTAAAATTAGTGGTCAGGGTGGCAACAGTTCTGAATATTGAATATTAATAAACAATATTAAACTTTGAAAATCATATCTGACATCAATTAATTACCCCTCCATAATGATTACTTCTGAAAATGATACTCCCATTTTCAGTAATTATTGGCAGTTGCTACAGTGCTTACACTAGGGCTGTGGAAATCTGTCCAAGTTTAAGTGACTTTGAAATTAAACGTGATATTATTCACATTTTTCTACATTTGGAGTAAACATTTGGAGGAAAAAAAACCACCACCACCAAAAAAAAAAACAAACTCAAGACATAAACCAACCGAAACATATAAAACCTAGTGAATATTATCAAAGCAGCCTTAAGCCATAACACTAAGAATCAGAGTAGGATGTGATTCACCCAGTTTAGTGGGTGTGGTTTTGCTCTGATGCATTGAATTGTGACTCAATGCAAATTGCCTTTTTCAGATGCATACATTTTGGAAATCTTTACAGTGACTGGCTTAAAACGTGGAACAGCTATCTCTGCATTTCATGCCTATGGTATATCAATTAATTTGCTTTTTATGGAATTTGTTTCAGTTACTTGATTTTATTTTTAATCTCTCAGATGAGCCAAAAAGTTCTCACCTGAGTCTAGTGGCACTGCAGCTAAATAAAAACACTTTTTTTAAATTAAAAAAAAATATAAGAAGGATATTTTATTGTGTCACAGGGAAAAAGGATTTTTCAGGGGTGAGTTATGATTTTTCTGTAAAAAACTCCTGTCTTGCTTACTGATAAAATATATCCAGTCTCAAATGGTGTAGATACAACAGACAGTGCAAGGACACAGAGATAGCTAGCATATATATAGGCATGCATTAGCAGCCGAAAGGGAAGTTGGACCTGACAAGTGGCTGATGGGGTATTTACAACATACAGACTATTTAGGATGAGCAAGAGAACTCAGGCACAAGCAGGAAGCTCTGTTTTTTTCTGAAGTTTTAAAATTAGCAAGTCACTTAGAAAAGAAGAGTGTTCATGGGTACTAGTGCATTTCTTTGTTATAGTTAGAACAAAAGCATAAGTGACAGACCAGGAAAAAGCTGCTCTTATGGTACCATCACCTAGATCTGAGACAGGCAGAGCAGAAAGCTACCAAGAAAGTACTTACATCCTCCTCTGTTCCTTCCCCATCCCCCACTACAGTGACAGCAAAGTGGAGATGGTTTAGTGAGGATACACACTGCTGCATTGCAGCCAAGGAACATAAACAGAAGAATCAAAGACCTTCCCTCGCCACTGGGGATGAAAAATACATTGCTAGGAAAGAATATAAGGGCAGGATAGCTACAGACTTATCATTTCCCCCAATACCTTCCCAGCACAGAACAATTTATGACTCAGGGCTTCAGCTTCTTTGTGAGAGATTATGCACAGAAAGATGCTTTCTGCAGTGTTGTGCACAAGGTGAGGTGGGCAATGTTCTCATGTGCAGACTGCTACTCTTTCTATGATAGCCCATCTTTGGCAATATCCATGATCTAGTATCCTCCTGTACCCTTTCCTCCAGCCTTGAATGCATTTCCATGCTGTCCTGGTTTCCCCTAGGAGGGACTCTGCAGAAAATCCTGTGCCATATTTCCTTAATGTCCAAGAACTTGACAAGCATATACTCATTTGTTTAATCTCAGAGCTTTTGTGGGGGAAGGTATAAAACAGACATTACCATATAACTATGCAAAACTATTGACAGGATCTTGGAGCAGTAGATATATATAGTTATAAATTGATCCACAGAAATGGTGGATGATGTGCAGAGTCAAAAGACCTATACTAAGTCAGATAGATCAGTTAGAACTGGGTCTGTGCTTCACACAAGTCAGAAAGATCAGAATTGGGTCTGTGGTTCACACTTGAGTCAGCGACTCAGCACTGAAGGCAGCTCAGGCAGTGAGAAGAAATGCTAACAATTATAAGAAAAGGAAGAGAGAACAAAGTCAAAACTGTCATGCCAAATTGCACCCACACATTGATACTTCAGATTCCCATGCCTGAAAAACAAGCAAGGTAAAGACATTTTCTCATGAAACATAGTACAACTGATTGGTGGGACTCCTTTTATAGAATCATAAAATCATATAATGGTAAGGTTGGGAGGGACCTCAAAGATCCAACCCCCCAAAGATCCAGCCCCCCAACCTCAAAGATCTATTTCCAATCCCCTACCATAGGCAGGGACACCTCCCACTAGTACAGCTCACTCAAGGCCTCCTCCAACCTGGCCTTGAACACCTCCAGGGAGGGAGCAGCCACAACCTCCCTGGGCAACCTGTGCCAGTGTCTCACCACACTCACTGCAAAGAACTTATTCCTAACATCCAGTTTCAATCTCCCCTCTGCCAGTTTAAACCCATTGCCCCTTGTCCTGTCATTGCAAGACCTTGTCAATAGTCCCTCCCCATCCTTCCTGTAGGCCCCCTTCATATACTGGAATGCTACTAGAAGGTCTCCTGGAAGCCTTCTCTTCTCCAGGCTGCAGAGCCCCAACTATCTCAGTCTGTCCTCATAGTAGAGCTGCTGCAGCCCTCTGATCATCTTCGTGGCCAACTCTGGACCTGCTCCAACACTTCCATGTCCTTTCTGTGCTAGGGGCTCCAAAACTGCATACAGTACTCCAGATGGGGTCTCTTGAGAGCAGAGTAAAGGGGCAGAATCCCCTTTCAAAGGATAGAATGAGTGGAAAAGGCTTGGAGACACACTCAACCTGCTAAGTGCTACTAGTTCAAACTCAGCAGGTTTAGGTAATCCAAGAAGATGAAAAAAGCAGGAAACTGGAAACACATAAGGTAAAGAATGCCTAATTCTTGTTCTTCCTCACATATCCTTTAATGAAAGGCCAATTAGATAAATGAAGCCTTATTCCAAAGATGCAAGGTCATTCACAGTTTTTTTACAATATGACAGCTTCATTTCCTAGCACTAGTCTGTTGTCGAGCAATAGGAAAGAGGGAAGGTGCAATAAAGACAAGCAGGAAAATCTTTTCCCCTCCAAGGTTTTCTGCTACAAGAAATGGTAATAGCAGAATACTGTGAAAGATGGTAAAATTATGTCTGCTTCACTGTTTCACTGTTTGGTCTGGATTAGGAGGCCCGAGTTCGAGAGAAAGGAATTTGGAAATTGAATTCCCAATTACACATCTGCATCCAGGCACTTAGGGGTGCAGAATCCCTCCTCTCCAAACTCACTTTCAAAGGTGGCAAAAAATACAGTCCTTCAACTAGGGACAGAAAGGCTTATTTCCATGAACAACACCACACTGTGTCAGATCTGAGTCCTAGAATCCTAGACACACTGAAAGGACACCAGCACACTGGGAGGCTGCCTCTTACTGCTGACAGGAGACAGCTCAGCATGGATGCATTCCACCGTTACAGAAAGGGAGTGAAGGTTTCATATGCTGTGGTCAACCCTGTTGACACTATGCTCATGGTCACAGTGCTAGCAAGAGTCCAGTTAATGATTTGTTTGGATTTAAGTAATGAAAAGAGATATCAATATGCAATGGAAGTGCTTGTGAACACTTGTTAAAACAGAAGCCTTCATAATTTAGGAAGAATGCTCTTTGGGAATGACACTGAAATGTGCATCAGTTAGACAGCTATTTCATTATGTGAAACTGTCTTGAACAAAATAAAAACTAGAGAAAAAAAAAAGCAGTAGGTGTTCTAGACAGTGATAAAATTGTTCATAAAATCAAAGAGGGGAAAAAACAACATCCCAGTTAGAAATGAGAGGAAGTAGGGAATGGAATCTGCACAGGCTCGCAGCCACATCATCATGTAAGGAGCTTTATAGCAGGCAGTGTGAGGGAGGGGGATACTCAGCATACCACCCCTGTGCCTTTGTAGTTACCACTACTAAATGGCCAACTGCCACCATCTGTACTAGAGCTGTTGATCTCTTCTGAGGTGAATCTTTCAGCAGAAAGGACAGTTTAAAAATGAGGGGAAAAAAATCCCACTGGGATGCCAAAAGTGCATGTCTATACATATCATATGCGGCATTGTTCCTCTGCCCGACATAGTGTCATGAATAAGATTCTGCACTGACCTCAAAGGAAACACCAACATTATTTAAAAGGCATCACAGTATCTCAGCAGGAAAGTGTCTGAAGCAAAATGAAATCCTGGGCCATCACATAGCAAGAAGTGAGACCTCATCAGCAAACCTGAGCAGTGAAGCTCAATCAAGAGCAGAGCCAAATGAAAGAAATACCAGTGTGGACTCCTAATCATGCCTTATCCAGCAAGTACTGCACTAAATAGATCAGAGGTTTATCATTTTTAATAAAGAACCATCCCCTGAAAGTATATTTTCCTTATCTGCTCACTTGTAAGATATGAAATTACTTTCTAGCTATGAGACCATTGCATAATAACATATTATTTTACTTGCCTCTTCACTGACTCGAACATCATTTGAAAAAGTTCAAATGATTGCCTGTTTCAAAAACAGGTTCAAAATGTAAACACCAAACAGAAGAAAAATATCTAGGTTCCTTCATATTCCCATATAATGTATAAAAGCATCTGAAACAAGGCTAGAAGCAACCTTTAATTTGGTGTTTTTCCCTTGAAAATCAAGTCAGATAATGGACACTGTCTTTTTGATATCAATGTCTACTTACATGATTTATTTTTTAGTCTACATCCTATTTTTTATGTGCCTCAGAGATTCAGTACAGGGTGATTTTCTTATCCACAGTTAAAAATATAGGCTTGGTGAACATTTGACAAAGAGAGTTTTTCTACCAACTGTTCCAGTAAAACAGATGTTAATCACCTTTATAATTTTTATGTCTGGTTTTCATTCCAACAGAGAGAGAGAGAGGGAGGGAGGGAGGGAGGGAAGGAAAGGAAGAAAGAAAGAAAGAGAGAAAGAAAGAAAGATTGAAAGAGCAAAAGAAAGAAAGAATGAAAGAGCAAAAGAAAGTGAAAGAAAGAAAGTGTGAATTTAAGATATACTTTGGATGCAGAAAATCAAAACAAGAAAAATTTGAAGAATATTTTTTAGCCATCTTCATTCATCATCAAGAAAGTGGATTATAAAGCCTTTGTTCTTTTCAGCCTGTTCTTTATCAACATGAAAGAATATTGTTTCCCCCACAGTTCTGAAGTCTTCTAGAGACTGCAGTGCCACTGTAGATACTACAAAGAAGACAGAACAAAATTTCAAAGTAAAAGTCTAAGAAAGCTCTGAGGCATCTTAATTAGTTCTCTACTCCCATGTTCCCCAAAATATCTGTCATAGAGATCACCTTTTCACCAGTCAATGTTTTGAGAGAATTTCTCACTCTCCCACCTTTTTGACACCCTCCACCTGCAACCCTGCAGTCTTAGGGCTGGTTATGTCTATACTATATTGCTTTCAATTCCTCTGATGACAGTGTGTGCCTTTTTGAAAGAGTCTCCCCAAACCTACTGAATGGAGTGTGGGGCACCTATGAAATGGATGCAGTGTCACTGCAGAGTCAAAGAGACTAACCAATATCCTCTTGAAAAAAAAAAAAAGAAAAGAAAAGTAAAAAGCAACTACTTTACATGTTTGTAAGAGCTGACTGATGACTGCACACCCTGGTACACATTACTTGTACCTGCTGCATGAATCAGTCCAAGATAGCTACATTTACTGTGTGTCATAAAACATTCAGAAAATTGCAAAGTGAGCTCATAGCATTTTCCCCTCTCCAGAAAAGTATTGCATGTTGTTCTGCCTCATCTGGAAACCCTGATCATCTGAAGATTTATTTTGAAAAGCTGAAATAGTCTTAAGCCAGGTCAACTTTAAAAAAAAAATTATTCAACTAGTAATTTAAATGTTGGCAAAGTTCCAGATGTTACTCAAAGTTGCAAAATGGATGGCTCCAAAATGGAAATAGCCACACAGAGGGGAAAAAACACCACATAAAATATACATCTTTATTTGTATTTTCCAATCTTCTCCAATGCCTAATCCATTACAGTCTTATTTGTCTGCTAACTTCATTCCCAATGTAAGTCTAAAATGAGTACTATAAAATACTGAAATCTTAGCTGCAGTCACTAAAAATGGCTGAGTTAAATGGGAAAATAGCTTTACCCTTTCACTGCTGTGGAGAACTGAAGTAACATCACTGAGCTAAGAAGAATAGGTGTTGGTAGTAGTTCACATTCTTATGTGTATGTGTACACACATTTGTTAATCTACGTTTCAGAATGTTCTGCTTTCTTTGAAAATTACTGGAATTTGGGTGAGGAAGAAGAAACTGAGGCTCCAAAGCAGTCAAAAGTGAATTACATTGAAATATTTTTCTGCCTGTTTATTTGGAAAAGGAAAAAACCAAAAAACAGACCTTTTTTAAATTCAATCTATTCAATCCTTTTTTTTTTTTTCTTTTAACCACCAGGGAACAAATGTTATTTTATTTTTATGAACGTTTGGATCTCTCAGTTAAGGGAGAGAAATACAAACAACTCTGATGACAAGTCCAAAGAGTCATTCAGAAGCTCTGGAGAAACATCACAAGACCCATCTTATCTTTTCTGATACTCCTAAGGTAAAACATCACTAGGGTAGTCTTTATATGCAAGAAAGTGGAGGAAATCATAAACAAAAATTCCAAATTTATAATGTAGATTGAGAATTTAAGAATTATCCCAGCTTCCCATGTAAATTTATAATGTAGATTACTTGGAGAATTATCCCAGCTTCCCATGTTTTAAATGGGATTGTGTGCCTAAATGTGTATCAGTTAAATAGCCATTTCCCTCTGCATATTGAATGTTCTGTTCCCAAGGACACAGTTTCCAGTTACTTCCTAGACATGTTCCAGAAAGCAAACACAAAGTGAGCTTGCCAGACAGACTGCAGCATGTTGCCCAATAGATGTTTAAGCCAAGACAGCCAAATCTCATCTGGGAACACATTAGGTACAGCGGATCAGCCCTGAAGGAAGGGCATGGAAATCCTGCCTTTAAAATAAAACTCTACTATGATTGATAGAAGATCATCTGCAGATGCATATTTTCCAGGCTTACAGCTCACTAACCCCAGCAACCCCACACAGAAGGAAACATATCCAGGGAAAAGCTGGCATTTTGGTGGCTGCATATCTGCTCTCCATAATCACACCAGTACGGTGCTTCTATAAAAGCTGCTTTGTCAAGTGAAGCATGATCTGCAAGAAGACAACAGCCATCTATGAAAAATAAGTCTCTTTTATTTTACCTGTTCATCACCAAGTGTGTGCCCAAGCCATCTATTGTGTGTTTTAGTAGGTCACTTTTCTTAATAGCCCTGCTCTAACTCCAGTAAATTGATAGTTAACTCAAGGCTACAGACACATGAACAAGGCAGGAACCTGAAACAAATCTCCTGTGGCATCTCCCATGGCACCTCAGCAGCAACAAACAGTCTGTGGCTTGAAGGCGAGACATTTAAAAGCATGATTTACTTTCAGGTGTGTGATGGCTTGGGAGTTACCCACCCCCCCCAAAATGAAAATCACCCAGATTAGACTCAGCCAGCTGGAAGTTAAGGAATGAAGCTATAATTATAGTTCAGCACAATATACAAGCAGATATATACACAACATACATGAATATTTACAGAAATAGACAAGTTAAAGGTAATACAGAAACACAATACCCCTCCCAAAAATCAGAGTCTGCAGGAGGGGCTCCCAACCACCCTTCCACCTTCTTTCCACCCCTCTACCTTACCCCAGGGTTTGCCTTATGTGTAAGGTGAGTTGGAGGATTGGCCAGGGAGGTTAGAAGCAGAGTGGTTAGTTGGGTTACACAGCAGAAGTCCAGGGAGTAGAACACAGACCCTGAACTCCGACAGATACTCTCTGTCTTATCTATATTTCTGTCCTTGTTTTTATACATCTCAGCAAGCCTATGAGTGAAGTAGACATCACCACTGTTTTCTTTTCACAGCCTATAATCTAATTTCTCTCAGCAAAATATTCCAATTAGCCTCAAACCAGCACAGGGAAGCACAAAACCAGGCAGATTGGTGCTCCATTTGAAATTCACTCTATTCACTTTCAGCTGACCACAGTTATTAATAAAACATCCTAATTTCAAAAGCAGTAAATCCAAGCAAGGAGTTAAAAATTGTTCATGCCAAATCTTTCCCTTTCAAAACTTTTGAATACTTTTTATTTTCTTTTTGTTTGTTTTTTGTTTTGGGTGGGTTTGGAGTTTGTTTGTTTTGAGCACAGCCCTGTGAGGGGAGGCTGAGGGAGCTGGGGGTGTGCAGCCTGCAGAAGAGGAGGCTCAGGGCAGAACTCATTGCTGTCTACAACTACCTGAAAGGAGGTTGTAGCCAGGTGGGGCTGGGCTCTTCTCCCAGGCAACCAATAACAGAACTAGGGAACACAGTCTCAAGTTGTGTCAGGGGAGGTCTAGGCTGGATATTAGAAGGAAGTTCTTGACAAAGAGAGTGATTTGCATTGGAATGGGCTGCCCAGGGAGGTGGTGGAGTTGCTGTGCCTGGAGGTGTTGAAGAAAAGCCTGGATGGGGCACTTAGTGCCATGGTCTAGTTGATTGGCTAGGGCTGGGTGATAGGTTGGACTGGATGATCTTGGAGGTCTCTTCCAATCTGGTTGATTCTATAATTCTATGATTTTCATGCCAGCTCATACTGTAATTGTTTCTATACTGTGACAAATTACATTAGAAATGAGCTGACTTTCCTCTAGTAAAAGCCCCTGACCCTGAAAAATTGTCACCCTTCGTCCCTGCTTTACCTCTCTCTAGCAAGTCCTACTCTTAGGCAAAACTACTGTGATTCCAAAGCCTCAGGCATGAGGAAAGAGCTCTCCTCCAGGAAAAGTAAGGTCAAAGATAAGGTTAGGTGTATTATGAGACCACTGAGGTTAGGACAGCTTCCACCACCAGTCAGTCCAATTCCAAAATATAATAAAGACAGCACTCCTTAGGTTGTCCTTTATTGTCTCATCCAGATGACCAGGGACAGTATTACAGTTCAATTAATGTAAAGGGCTCAAATCAACACTAGTCTTAAATGAAAATTGAATTGAGCTCTGCCACTGCACCCCTAAAACATACATAACACTATCAACCTTCACTCCTAACAAACCAGAATATATTTTGTTCCACTGCCCTATAGCTTTATGATATGTGATGTTACCATCATTACTGTAAAGCAGTCCTGTATCCCTGTGATACAGTTTTTGAGGCATTAGTTCTTATATCTTCTCTGATGTCATTACACTAATAATGTCTCTTCCTCTTCTTGTTGCTTTCTCCCTTGCTGCAGAATTCATTATGAATCCCCCTCACAAGTATCTTAGCCTAAAATCTTCACATACCTTTTCTATACTTTTTTCCCCCCCTGTCCTTTGAAGAGTTCTGTAATTGTATCTTCTTGGTAGATCATTAAACAAAGTTTTTCTGATCCAGGTAAGTATAAATGCCATGCACAAAGTTTTTTCTAGAAGATGGGGAGGAAGGAGGTTTAGTTGCCATTTGTAGCCCCCCATACAAGGAATGAAATTTCTAGAAACAGGTAGGAATTGCAAAGGTCTCTCCAGAGTCTCTCCAGAGACTCTATTTTCCCTTTTCTTATGAAAATCAGTTTAAGCATATACTTGGCCTGTAGGTTCTATAGGTCCAGTACATTGCCCATTACCATTTAAAGTAAAGGAGTATCAGAAAGAGGGCAGGATTTCTGTCCCCTCTCTTCCCCCAGTACATAAATCAGTAAATGAAAAATGTCCCTCAAAAAACTATCAACATTTCAAAAGTTTCCAAGTTTCAGCTGTCCTAATTCTGGTATAATTTAGAGCAGTGTAACTGCAGCTGTAAGAAGGTATCATGGTCCCTAAGGAAAACACCTTTGACAGAGTGTTGGGAGAAATTATTTCCTATCACTCTCATTTCTGTCACTGTCTGCAAAGGAGAAAATTAAAAAGAATAATCTGTCTCCAAACATTATTTCCAGGTTCAATGCACACAACCTGAGTCAGGATTTGGAGGAAATGTGCTCCCGCTTAATGAAGTGACTCCAGCAGTTGCATTCTTAATACAACTTTCCATTGTGAGAGCTAGTGGGCACTGGATTTTTTTTTTATTCCTTTCTTGTGTGATTAATTGAGAAATGTCTTCCCTGGATGGCATCAGTTCACCATAATTTCTACTGCCTATTAGAGACTTTCATTCCAGCATCTCATTTTTTATGTTTGAGGCATGAATGTAATCAGTCCAGCCCAGACACTGGATGCTTATGAGAAACAACTATCAAAGGTACAAGCAATTTTTCTTTGCATTTGACGAGTTACCAATGATGGCAGCTCATAAAGACTTCTATCTTGTTCTATTCCTAAGTACCTGTCAAATGCACAGTGTATCTAAGGACAGAGCAGAGAGGTTTT
The DNA here is from genome assembly GCA_013399055.1 of Ramphastos sulfuratus. Lineage (NCBI taxonomy): Eukaryota > Metazoa > Chordata > Aves > Piciformes > Ramphastidae > Ramphastos > Ramphastos sulfuratus. The sequence continues at coordinate 920 of WBNM01021463.1, read as the reverse complement.
GTAGTCATTAGGGTTTTGTTGTTTCTTTTTTTCTAACACACTGATCTCAGCAGAGCTTTGCCAGTGTTGCCTACTCTACTAAACCTTTGTCAGCCTGCCTTCTATGAAGTATCTCCTGGGAACAGTTCTGGGTTTTATTCATCTCAGGACTGAGATAATTAAGCAATCTATCAACTGTGAGGCTTACTGGGTTGTGTTGCTTTCTTGTTGTCTTGACCTTGATGTTTTGGATGCTCTAAGCTATGATGGATGTGCCAACCATAACCAGTCTCCCAAGGTTGTGGGTAGTTTTGTACACCCAAGACAAGAATGACAGGGACATATATACTTTTCAAATTACATACTCTTCTGCCATCTCTCTGCAGTTTCTCCACAGAGCTTTGGCTTGTACTGTTGTTCGACCTGCTGTGTTAAGTACAAATGCAGTACGAGAAGAAATGTCTGTCAGAAGGTCAGTTTCTCTAGCTCCTTCTGTTGATTTTACCCAGGTCCCAAAGAGATCAGATTTCAAGAATCACACTAAGAATTCAGACTTTCAGATGAAATGCAGAATCTCTGTTCAGTAATGGCTGCATGGGGAGAGGCATCCTTGCCTTGAACAATGTAAGAGTAGAGGTTGCTTATACAGCACGAAGACTGGCATCGCGTTTCAGCATTAACAGTTAATTAACTGGTGCGTAGATGCTTTTCTCTGACTAGTGATAACAAATGTGTAGATTGTAAGATCTAACTGAAGTTCTGCACAGGGGAAAATATCCCACCATGTTCTGAAAATAAAATGACCACATTGACAGTTGGTCCTAGGAAATATGCTTGGTTATGAGAAATGGTGTTAGAAACGCTCCACAATAATAGATCCCATGGAGGTTAATATAAAGTGCAAATGCTCAGTCATAGAAGTAAATTCATAGAATCATAGA
>WBNM01021461.1:18949-50246 GCA_013399055.1 Ramphastos sulfuratus | reverse complement strand
CTGCACACAGGACTGCCGATGGGAAAAGTCTTCCCAGTGAAATCTACATCTTTTGGCAGCTCCCTTAACATCCAGGAGGATCCAGAGGTGCACAGGACAGGGGTGCAGCCCCAGCACTGCCTTTTCTCTTTAGCAATATCTCCTATAGTTGTGTTTCTGGAGCTTTTCATTTCGAAGGAGCTGCTAAGAGTAAAGAAGGGCTGAAGAGATCCCTCATAGATGGAAGAAGCTATGGCCAACAAGCATAGCTCCCTCCACAGTGCCCTTGGTCCACTGAATGAGTCCTCAAAGGGAGAGCTGGCAGTAGGAAGTGACTCATCCCAGTGACTTGGACTCATGGGACCTGCTGTGTCACCCCTGGAGTAGCATCACTGCAAGAAAGTCCTTCCCATGCAGGGACAGACACATCCTGCAAGATGCTTCCAGAGTGAGACAGTCCAGGCTGATCACCACCAGCCCAGCACACAGCTCAGCTGGGCAGGGCAGGAGCAGGACCAGAACCACAGAGTCCTAGAAGCATTGAATCATAGAATCACAGACTCATAAAATCATAGTATCATAGAATCATAGACTGGTCCAGGCTGGAAGGGACCTCCAGAGCTCATCCAGTCCTGCCCCCTGCAGTCAGCAGGGACATCCCCACCAGCCCAGGTCACCCAGGGCCCCATCAAGCCTCACCGTGAATGTCTCCAGGGCAGGGACCTCAGCCACCTCCCTGGGCAGCCTGTTCCAGTGCTCCACCACCCTCACAGTAAAGAACTTGTTCCTGACATCCAATCTCAATCTGCTCTTCTCCAGCTGAACTCATTGCCCTGGTCCTGTCCTTGTAGGCCTTTGTCAGCAGCTTCTCTCCATCCTTCCTGCAGCCCCTTCAGGCACTGGCAGGCTGCTGTTTGGTCTCCCTGGAGCCTCCTCCTCTCCAGACTGCACCCCCCCAGCTCCCTCAGCCTGTCCTCACAGCACAGCTGCTCCAACCCTCTGAGCATTTTTGTGGCCTCCTCTGGACCCACTCCCTCAGGTCCATTTCCTTCCTGTGAGGAGGGCTCCAGGAGTGGGCACAGCACTGCAGGTGAGGTCTCACCAGAGCAGAGTGAATCCTGTGATTCTAGTCTGTGTCCAGCAGTCCAAGTGCCCCAGCCTGGGGGGGGGCTCTCTCCATCCTTTGTCTTCAATCCCATCTCTCCAGCTCAACCAGCATTGTCCCTGGAAAATGCAACTGGATAAAGAAATCCATGCCAGGCCAAGGAGGATGGAATCTGTGGTGACAGCATGCCACTCCACACCTGGCATCTCAGCCATACCCACTGAGAAAAGTTCTCCAAGAGAGCCTTGGGTCCTGTGCCAGGAGCCTTCAATCGTCCAAGAGAAGCTGCCAAGGGCAAAGCTCTTTGGCTTTGTCCCCACATTCCAGCTTCAGATGTGCTGCAGGAGCTGTTTGCTCTCAAGCCACCTTTGGCACCTCAGCCCTTCACTGCTTGTGCCTCAGTGTGGGCTTGGCCAGGCAGTAGGGAGCAGCTGTGGTGATGAGCAGCTCCTAGGACAGGTCCTCACATCTGTCCTCGTGGCTCTCAGGCACTGTGTGAGGGCTCCTGTGCCAGTTCTGCTGTCCTGGAAGGGCTGATGGCCTCACAGAGCTTCTCAGGGCAGCTTGTGGCTGGGAACAGTATAGACAGAGATCTAGACTGGGACTCTGGGGGACGACCTGAAGAGCCATTTGAGCTGGGATGTTAGCCCTGGGGCAAGCTGGAATTGGGGCCAACCTGGCCAGACATCCTCATCTTCTAGGAGGTTGTCTCTGTGGCCTGGAGGTCTGACTATGGCCTCCAGAGGTACAAGCTGCCATGTGGGCAGGGAGTGTGGGGAGGGCTGGCACTGACACAGCACCAGCCAGATTGCCCTCTCCAGCAGTGGCTGAGGGGAGAGGCAGCAGAAAGCCAAGCCCCACTTTTCAGCACTGAGAAGATCCCTGTGAGAGGCAAAGACCTGGGGCAGCTCCTCCAGGAGCACAAGGCACTTGTGCACCTCCTCTTTCCAAATCATGGCAGCTTTGTTCTGGGAGGGCTTTGAAGTGGGGAGGGATGGAGGAGAGGCAAGACAATGCCAGATGTCCTTGTTCTCCCTGAGAGGAGGCAGGAGCCTGCCAGTGCTGAGCTGCTCAGGGCAAGCCCAGAGCCACCCAGGCAGCTCCTGGGGACACAAAGGCATGGGCTGGTGCCACAGTAAAACCTGGGGCAGGGCATGGCTTAGGGCAGGTGGATCAGGGATGAAAACAAGCTCTGCAGACAGTCAGCTCCACCTGAAGTCACTCTCCCCTCTCTCACCAGGTGATGGCTTGTGCAGAGCCTCCCAGAACCTCTGGCACCACTGAACACCCTGTGACTGGACTGCAAGTGCAGACATCCACACCCAAGCCTAAATCCCCTCCAAAACACCCCAGAAGCCTGAAATCCTCCTCTGGAATGCTGCACTGCCACTAGCTGCTGCCTCTCCTGATGCCACAAAAGCCATCAGCAATCCACCCCCAGGGTGCTTTGGTGGCACTCCTGCAGCCCAGCACCACGGTGGCATTTTCAGCCGCCAAACCCAGGCAGTGTGGGTGACACTTACCTCTCCTGTCATACCCTTGGGCTGTGACCTCCTCCACCAGACATGACCTGTCTCTCTCCCAGCTGAAAGAGGAGAGGATTCCTGGTCCCTGAGCTGCTGCTGTTTCCTTTCCAGGATGGAAACAGTTAAGAGTCCTGCAATAAACCTCACTAAGCTACAGAAAACAGCTCAACAGGTTGGGGTATGTGGGCCCTTGCATCTAGAAGGTGGCTTAGTCTCATCCAGAGACCTCCTAAACCATGCAAGAAGCCCTTCCTGCCCTCTGCACAGCTGCTCTCATGGACTGTTCTACAGGAGCAAAATGCTTCCCCAGTGGATAGAAGAGAAACCATGGATAAGCTTCTCAGTCTAGCAGCATCTCAGCTAGGGACACACTTCCCCAGTCTCCTGCTGTGGAGCTCTGGAGGAGGCTGGAGCCATGGGGCACAGAGCTTTTGGCACTGCTGTGCTGTGTGGGGGTTGGATCTGGTTCACCAGGAGCTGGCCACATCCACGCTGCCTTGAGCTGGCCTGCAGAAGCCACCCAGCAAAGCTGGAGCCCTTGCACCCAACCCCAGTCACTGGGGAGCACAGGCATGGCACAGCAGCTACAATGGCCTGGGAGAGAGACTTTGGAGGAAATCCACATCTCAGTCAAACAAAGGAAATGTACCTGGAACGATTTTATTCAGGACAGTTTGGATTTATTCCTGATGACAGCTTTGGAATCAGGAGTTTGTGATGGAAGTCTTTTGGAGACCAACCAATAGAAAGAGGCAAATCAACCAACCAGTGCAGCCATCCACAGCACTGGGTGTAGGACAATTCACAGCACGTTGGGGAAGGGGATTTAGGCACAGACTCCAAACCTGAAAAGGCAATGGCACAAAGGCCTGCTCCAAACATGGACATCTGCTTTTCCTGAGGTGCTTCCAAGGCAGAGTGCTCTCCCCGGGGTCTCAATGGCAAAGAACCTCTCCCTGGCCTTGCAGGACTGGGAACAGGCCCAGGGTTCCCACTGCACTTGGCCCAGACAGCCCAAACTGTCTTTTCCAGTGTGTGATGTTTAATCTATGTCAGTTGCTATTTTGGGCTTTCTAGATAATGAGTGTGGTGAGGATGTAGCCAGAAGCAATAAAGCAGAAGAGCTCTCAGGACGAGTTGCCACCAGCAGACCTGAAACAATCTGGTGGTTCTTTCTGCACCAGCTGGCACAGCCAAGCAGTCTTCTAGGCAAGCCCAAACAGACTTGCAGGGCAGAAATGTGGCTGGAGGTGCCAAAGGTGAGCTCAGGTGTGAGCTCAGAGATGAGCTCAGAAGAGCAGGAGCTCAGGAGCGTGCGGTCACGCAGAAGCTGAGGGAGGCAGAGCTCTGACTGCCCAGGCTACTGCTCTGCACCTCACCAGCCAGGGCCAAGACAAGCAAAGAGCTGAGGACTGTGGGTCAGGAGGAGTGAGATGTAACAAGCAGTAATCCAGTTACCATTCCCTCCCCCTGTTTACATCCCACAGTGTTTGCTCTGCTCTCATAACTCCTTCGTGACAAAAGGCTCCCAAATGAGGGCAAGAACAAAGCAGGTAATGGGAGGTGGCTTGGGCTTTGGTGCCTGTGAGGGCATGGCCACATTCACAGAGCATTAGACAGCAGTGAAGCACCTGGAGAACAGATGCTGCAGGGGAGCTCAGGCTGCCAGCCCTTTACCTTGACCAGGACAGAGCCTCTGCAGGCCTGAGAAAGGACACTTGGACCACAGCCTGCTTAGTCCTCTCCATAAGCCCAGAGTTTTGTAGATCCTGAGAGCAGGACTTGGCCTCTGCAGTAAATCCCTACAGCAGGTTGACTTTGGCCACAACCTGCTTGCAGCCCATCCTGGAGTACTGCTTGTGCCCAGTAGTGTAGTAACTGAGCTGACTTGCCAGGGTTTCAATATGCTTCTGGTCAGGGTAGAGCCCTTCCCTCCTCATCTCCTCTAGGAAGCAGTTTACGACGTGGCTCTTCTCCAGGAGGACGAACGGGATGATGTCTGCAGACTTCCAGAGAGGGTGGACACCAACCAGCACAGGCTGGACAATGCTTAGCAGTTCTTCAGCTCCCCTTTGCTGCTGCAGCAGCTCAGCAGAGGCGTTCTGGATAACAAACTTTGTTATCTCAGCTCCTCCTATGTTGCTTATCAGAATGTAGATGGCGTTGAGGAACTCGTTGGTTTGATTGGGTTCAAAGAATCGGCTGAGGGTATCCAGCAGGACTGGAGACATGAGCTCAACCTCGTCCAGAATGAACAATGGAATCTTCTCCTCTATTTCAGCTCTGGTGACCATGTCAGAAATCTTCTTAGACAGATCTATTTCACAGGTGAGCGGAGCCACCGCGCTGGGGCAGTGGTGCATGACAAAGTACTGAAGCACAAAGTCGTTGTCCATGACCGAACGAAAGTGCTTGGCCAGCAGCCAGCCAACGTGACTCTTCCCAACTCCTGTGGGGCCATTCAAGGAGATCACCAGAGGCTTGTTGTGGATGTGGGTAGCCAGGTAGTCCTTCAGTAACTCCATCATACTCTCCACGGCCACCTTCTGCCCAAACACCTCCCGGTGCATCGTCTTCTCCAGACCGTCTAGGTCGTACTTTTGGAGGTTGTCATCCAGGTTCTCTATTGCATTGAGGATCTGGAAGAAGATAATGACAATGAGCAGGAGGAGGCAGCGCTTGGCCTTGCTCTTCTCCTCTGCTGGAAGGTATCTTTTGGTCTTATCTGGGTACAGGACCACCCTGGATTTCCTCCGGTTCTTTTTCCGCCGGGACTTTTTCATGGCGTGCTGCTCCACGGAGGTGTCAAACGTGAAGTACTGGGAGGTTTCGAAGCTGGGCTGATGAAAGAAGGACATGGAAGGGCCATACAGGCCGGTTCTGCTCAGGGACAGCTGCCTCTGAAGCAGCCTGGTGTGGACGAGCTCTGCCGACTTCTCCCGGGGGAGCTCCAGATGCAGGCGACTCTTCTTCTGCCCGCGGTAACGGCGCCGCAGGTGGATGACTGCCCGCAGGGGAGAGGAAATGGAAGATATCTTCTTTGCAGCAGCAGCAGCAGCAGCGACTCCAGCACCTGGAACCTCCTCCCCATCGCTCTCACAGCAGGACACCTCTCCTCTGGCAGCGCTGGTGGCAGGGGGCATTTCCCCACTACTGGCCATGCTGGCAGGGAGCATTTCCCCACCGCTGTGCATGCTGGCAGGGGGCATTTCCCCACCGCTGTGCATGCTGGCAGGGAGCATTCCCCCACTGCTGTGCATGCTGGCAGGGAGCATTTCCCCACTGCTGTGCATGCTGGCAGGGAGCATTTCCCCACCGCTGTGCATGCTGGCAGGGAGCATTTCCCCACCGCTGGCCATGCTGGCAGGGAGCANGCTGGCCATGCTGGCAGAGAGCATTCCCCCACTGCGGGCCATGCTGGGCGTCTCCCCGTGCAGGCTGCTCTCAGTACCAGGAGCCTCTTCCTTGGTGCTGGCCTGGGCAGAGGGCATCTCTGCTTCTGCACCACTCTCCCCACAGGGCACATCTCCTTCCAGATCCTCCATGGCAGACATTTCTCCGTCCACCTCAGTGCAGGGCAGCTCTCTGTCCATCTTGCCTGGTTTTACAGCCCCTTCACATCATCTTCTTTCTAAAGAGAAGGACAACAAGGTGGACTCATCAATCTCTGTGAGCAGGAACAAGGAAGGGTTTGTCACCAAGGAGGTGCCCAGCTGTAGGCACATCAGCCAAGTCTCTCACTTCCTAACTGGCAGAGTGACTGCCTGCAGCAGTCAGCAGTGGCAAGGTGGCAGAGGGAGACCTCCAGACCCGACTTTCTGGAAGATGCCCTCCCTACACACGTGAAAGCACAGATGAACTTCACAGCTCAATGCATCAGACAACCCCAACCCTGCAGTGGCAGGATGAGGGGCAGTGGGTTGAAGTTAGAGAGGAGCAGATTTGCACTGGATGTTAAGAAAAGGTCCTTTACCATGGGGGTGGTGGAGCACTGGAACAGGTTTCCCAGGGAGGTGGTTGAGGCCCCATCCATGGAGATATTCAAGGTGAGTCTCAACAGGGCTCTGGACAACCTGATCTAGTGGAGGACATCCCTGCTGATGGCAGGGGGGGATGGATGACACTTAGAAGTCCTTTCCAACCCAGGTGATTCTATTATTCCATTTTACAGAAGGAAAGCTCAGAGCTGTCTGGAGCCAAAGCCAAGGCTCTGCCCCATGCTGCTGTGAGCAAGAGGCAGGACACAGACTCTGAAGCAGAGTTGCCCAGCCCTGCTCCCTACATCTGCTGAATTAAAGCAGGACACAACAGCTCTGCCCCAGCACACACCCACAGATACACATCCCTGTGGGAAGAGGCTCTCCTGCACCCATGGACACCTGCTGGGCTGATGGAGCCTGCATGGAAGTAAGTGGCTGTTNTTCTCTGGACCTGCTCCAACACTTCCATGTCCTTCCTGTGCTGGGGGCTCCAGAACTGCACACAGGACTGCAGGTGGGGTCTGACCACACTGACCTCACTGATCTGGGGATCACAGAATAGAACCATCGAACTGCTGAGGTTAGAAGAGACCTTTGAGATCACCAAGTTCAAACACTCACCTAGAGCTCACAACCCCACCACTGCTGCTAAGACACTGCCACTAATCCACATCCCTCAGCACCACCTCCATCAGGCTCTTAACTCCAGGGATGGTGACTCCACCACCTCCCTGAGCAGTTTGTTCCAGTGCTTTGGAACCCTTTATGTGAAGAGATTATTCCCAATATCCAGCCTGAGATTTGTCCTGGCTGTGCTGATGTGTACCTCAGGCAGTGCCCATCGGTGCTGGTGGAGAGAGGAAGCAAGGGCAGCATCCAGCCAGCTCTCAGCTTGCAGCTCCTCAGGCTGCCCCTGCGCAGGGAGAGCTCAGACAGGTTGCATGGAACTGAGGTGACGGTGACTAATCCTGCCAGCAGCACACGGCTGGAGGAGCAGGGCTGTGTCACAGCACCCCAACCCTGCTACCCCCACAGCACCCCAGCCCTCCTAGCCCCACAGCCCTTCCCTGCCCTGTGTGCCCACACACTCACACCCCTGGACAGGCAGCAGCTGTGGCCTTCCTACACGACCCCCTGGAGCCGTGTAGGAGAGCACAGGGACAGGAGAACCTCCCGTGTGAAGAGGGCATGGACAAACCTCGGCGGGTGAGGAAGGAGGAAGAGGAGAGGCTGTGCTCCAGCAGCAGGACCTGATGACAAGGCACGGACCCAGCAGGCAGCCCCCGAGGCAAAGCAGCTCTGCAGACCTGGGTGCCACACAGCACCGCTCGCCTCCATGTGCTGCAGCTCCGGGGACAACTCTGTCCCTGCCCAGCACCGAGCTGCGGGTGGCAGGCGCAGTGTCACAGTGGGAGGGCATTTCCCCACACCCACCCCCGGGCCACAGCAGCTCTGACGCAAGGGGCAGTTTGCTGCCCTGACACTGCCAACCCCCAGAGCAGGAAGCTGGCATGGGCAGGGCCACGAGCGGCGCCTTCATTGACTGCCCAGAAAAATCAACTCTAGGTCTTGGCAAAAGTTCCGTGTCCCTGGGCAGGAGGAGGAGGAGGTTCCTGAAGGGTTTCTTATTAACTCACATCGGCTGGGCAGGAAGCCAACAAGTGCAGACCGTCACGGTCCGCAGAGGGTTTTGCTTCACCCGCTGGCAGGCTGACGCAGGCGGGTGCCAGCCGGCACGCAGGCAGGGAAAGGGTGCCCAGGGAAGCTCCCAGCCACCTCCTTGCTTCATCCCACTCCTTTCCCAGCTCCTCTGAAATGCCCAAGCACACCGAGCAAAGCCTTCACCCCCACCCCAGGCATAAGCTGATTTCTGGCTGTGAGAATGCAGCTGGGGCCAGCAGCTTCTGTAGTGCTGATCACTGGGCCAGCTGGTGCTGTGTATTAATTAGCCCAGAATGCTAATTAGTGACCCTATGCAGGATCTGTCTGTGCCCAGGGTGGAACCAGCCGGACCAGATTCCTGAAAGCAGGCACAGAGGTGTTGTGGGCAGGGAGCTGGTGGCCTCCAGAAACTCCAGCCTGTCCCCACGCCACTCTTGCTGCTCCACCTGGTGTACACTGCCTTGCTCACAGTGCCTGAGGGACCCCAAAGCTGCTGGGGAGCAGCCCCTATGGCACAGACCAGCATGGGCCATGGTCTGCAGGAGCTGGGACACCGCAGAGCTCAGTGCGGGGCCAGGACAACCCTTCAGGCCGTAACACAAAGTTACAAACACACAGCAAAGCCTTCTCAGCCCCGAGCCCATGCAGGTGAGGAAGGGATTGAAAAAATGCCAGGGGAGAGCTGGGGGGGTTTATGGAACTCCCACAGTTCATTGAACTGTTGGGAAAGGTCCAGAGGAGGCCACAAAGATGATCAGAGGCTGCAGAACCTGCCCTGTGGGGATAGGCTGGGAGAGTTGGGGCTGTTCAGAGCGACCTCAGAGCAGCCTTCCAGTACCTGAAGGGGCTCCAGGAGAGCTGAGGAGGGACTTTGGGGAGGGGCTGGCAGTGCCAGGACGGGGGACAATGGCTTTGAGCTGTGAGAGGGGAGATTGAGAGTGGAGATGAGGAAGAGATTCGGGAGAGTGAGGGTGGTAAGACACTGGCATGGGTTGCCCAGGGAGGTTGTGGATGTCTCATTCCTGGAGGTGTTCAAGCCCAGACTGAATGGGGCATTGAGCAACCTCGGCTAGTGGGAGGTGTCATTGCCCATGGCAGAGAGGTTGGAACTTCATGATCTTTAAGATTCCTCCCAGCTCAAAACATTCTGTGATTCTATGGGAAAAGGTTTAGGGATAAGAAGGATGATGGAAGGGAGACATGAGACACCCCAAATGCAGCACAGGGTGTCAGCTCACAGCCCCTGCTGAAGCATGAAGCAGTTCAGCTCCTCACAGCCTTGCAGCTGACTCTGCTACCATTGCCATGTTCACTCCAGGAGCCCAAGGCCCCTGCAAGGCCAAAGCAAAGTGGCAAGGACCAAACACTCGTCAGCTGGGAGATGTACAAGAGCCTCTTTCCCAAAAGCCAAGAGCACATCCAAACAGCACATCCATCATCCATCCCACCAGCATCGAATGCTCAGCCCTCCAGAGGAGCCAATTAAGGCAGGGTGGAGAGACCAGAACCCATCCTCAGCAAAAATCTGTCCAGTCATGCACGTAATAATCCTATTAATAGTATGACTCAGCTCCTAACACCTGCTGGTATTATTTGAGCAGCTCTCACTTGCTCAATATTGAATCAGGACCAGGGCAGGTGGCTGTGCCAGCCCGGCAGTGCCAACCCAGAAATGTTGCCAGCCTGCCAAGAAGAGCTTTCAGCAGCTGAACCAGACCTTGGGCAAAAACTATAGGAAAAAGAAGCTGGCAGCGAAGCCCCCGGCATCACAAGTGCTGCTGCAGGCAGCGAAGCCCCCGGCATCACAAGAGCTGCTGCAGGCAGTGAAGCTCCCGGCATCACAAGCGAAGCCCCCGGCATCACAAGAGCTCCTGTAGGAGTGAAGCCCCCGGCATCACAAGTGCTGCTGCAGGCAGTGAAGCCCCCGGCATCACAAGAGCTGCTGCAGGCAGCGAAGCCCCCGGCATCACAAGTGCTGCTGTAAACACTGAGTCCAGTCACCCTGTGAGATGACTTCCACTTAGCTCTTGGAAAGTCTCCTGACAGCCTCCCTGCTTTCCTCCTTTAACTCTTCCCCAAGCTCCGTGTTTTGCATTTGTGTCTCACCCTGCTGCTGCTGCCAAAACAGTTTCCACAACAGAGGAGCATGCGTGGGCAGCGGAGGCTGCGTGGCCGGGGCGGGAGAGGAGCGGTCCGGGGGCAGACTGCGGGCAGCCGGCAGATGGACAGTGCTCGGTTGAAGGGAGATGCCAGTCCAGCGCCAGCCACAGAGTCGTGGCCCTGCCTGAAGTGGCAGCTGCTGAATCCCAAGGACAGGGCTGCAGAGAAGGGAGCTGCAACCCAAACTCTTTGGGTTAGCAAAGCTAGTAAAAAAAAAAAACACCAAAGGCTGATCCCCCCCAAGCTAGAAGGCAAACTCTTCCATCCAAAATTGAGTTAATTTTAAGAGGGAAAGTGGAGTGACTGTGTGGCCAGGGGTGGGAATCCTGGACAGTGGCAGAGGCCAGCACAGAGTCTGGCCCCAGCACCCCAAGCCTGCAGCTCTCCGGGGTCCCACCTGGGACCAAGGTGCGGAACAGCCTGCTGACGGCTGGGGGCTTAGGGCGTGCAGGTCTTTGCCCTCTTGGAAAGCAGGGCACAAGGGTGACAGCCAGCACAGTCCAAAACCCTCCCAGGCCACCTCAAAGCCTGCTTGCCACCGAAACCCACCAGCCCTGCTCCCAGCCTAGTTTGTCACCGAGTCCCAAAAACCAAGCCCAAAGGAAGGGCAGCAAGTGGAGGCGAAGAGCCCAAAGCGTGCAGAAGCAGCAGGCACAGGAAGGTGCCCATGGAACTGGGGCAGCTCCTGGCGGGAAGGGGCCATGGGGGATGAGCAGCAGATCATGGTGTGGACAGAGATGAAAGCGGTGAAGACCAAGGGGAGCCCTGCGGGGTGGGGGAGCCGAACCCAGAGCAGTTACCTGCAATGCCGCCCTCAGGGCCGAGCGCCGCCGCTCTTCTGCAGCCGCCGAGCCCAGCCTGAGGGCACAGCCTGCGGACACAGCCTGCGGGCTCGGCCGGCTGCGCTCTGCCCCCTGCTCGCATCCGTGCTAGCCCCGGCCGCGGGGAGGAAATGGCGAGGAGGAGTGGCCCGTGGCAGCACTTCCTTCTGCACAGCCATGGGCCCTGCCGCCCTGCTCTCCCCGATCTGCCCACAGCCCTCCGCGGCCGCTGCCGGCACGGCGCCCTCGTATAAAGCAGGGGCGCGTCGGGCCCGGGCCGGGATGAGCTCATCGGCCGCAGAGCCCCACGGCCCCGGCACGGCCCCGGCTGCGGGCAGCGCATCCACACCCTCCGCGGTCATTCCCCGCAGTCTGCCCCCGGCAAAGGTCAAAGGATGATGCTGCACGGAGCGGCTCCTGGGGCTGAGGCGGCGCCTGGACAGCTCAGAGATGAGGTTGGCTTGCCAGCAGGGAAAACAGGGAGTGGAAAATAGAGGGAATTGGGGGAACAGCAGTGAGTCCATTGAAAAATGTGAGTCTGGAAAAAAACAGCAAGTCCAGACTAGTTAATGTGTCTGTCCCTGTGCTGCCTCCCTGGGCCCCACTGTGGCTTTCGGCCCCAGCCCCGGGGCACAAGGATGTGGGGACATAGAATCACAGAATCACTGAGGCTGGAAAAGACCTCTGAGATCATGCAGTCCAGCCTGTGGCCCAACACCACCACATCAGCTAAACCAAGCCACCAAGTGCCACAGACAAGCTTTTCTTAAAGACTTCCAGGGATGGTGACTCCAGCACCTCCCTGGGCAGTCCATCCCAGTGTCCAAATTACAGTTTCCAGTGGTTCCTGACACCCAACCTAAACCTCCCCATGCGCAGCTTCATGCCATGCCCTCTTGTCCTGGTACTGTTTGCCTGGGAGCAGAGCCTGACCTCCACCTAACTACAGCTTCCCTTTTCTGACTTGGGGATGTCCAGGCCAAGCTGCACAGCCACAGCAGCACAAACCTCTGCAAGAGGTGGCATAGGTACCCCAAGCCCTCCCTGCATGAAAGCTCCCCTGGGGAGGAACCACTTCTCCCATCGGCCACCCTCAGGGAAGGAGGAAGCAGCAGGGTGCTTCTGAACCCGGTGGTGCCAAGGCTCACCCATGGCAGCTCCTCCTCTCTTCCACCTACAGCTCAGCTTTCCTTTAGCCCCAGCAAACCTGCCTCAACCTCCCTGACCTCTCACCTGCACTTGCACAACCAGGCAGGGATTTTCCCTGGAAAACAAGCCCAGAGCAAAGCCAGAGCAGCCCTGCAGTGACCACTTGCCCATCCTTCAAGCTCCTGGTTTTGGGTAAACCCCCAGCTGGAACCCACTGCCTGTGAGTGGCTGCCCAGGACCAAAAATAGGGGTGGGGAAATCACAGTTTGGGGTGTTTTGGAGCGTTGCAGCCTGGATTCCACCCTGCCTGTGATACACAGCAAAGGTCCCCACATCTCCAGGGGAGGGGGTGTGCTGAGCAGGGTCCCTCTAGTCAGGGCCTGCAGTCTCCCTGACCTCTGCCTCTGCTGAGGTGGGGGGAGATTTGCCTAACAAATCCTTGCAAATGTGAGGATTTCTGTGTGACAGAGGTGCAGGAGCTCAGCTGCAGGGCAGCCACCAGCACGGAGCAGCTCTCAGGGTCGGGAAGTCCTCTCTGAAGGAGCTCAGGCAGAGGCTTTGGGAGCAGCCATGAAAGGAGAAGGTTTTCTGCCTTGTCCAGGTTTTTGCAAGGGAAGAGCTTCCCCGAGCAGCGTGGGTGAAAAACGGTAGGAAAGAAAGAGGCAATGCTCCCCAAAAACCTCTTGATGAAGCAATTAGAGGAACAAGAAGCTCCCAGCCACCACCCAAGGGCTGGCAGCAAACCTCGACAGCCCAGAAGAAAAGGTATTGCTGTAACAGGGAAGGAGCCTGAGCCATCCCCCAGGGCCATGGGGGAGGTTGGGGAGGGGAACCAAGACAGGGTGGAAGCAAGGCTCGAATTGTGCCCAGGAGGGCTGCTTGCCCTGCCAGGGAAGTGTGGCTTGCAAAGCCCTCCTGAGCCACAGGGACAGAGAGAGGTGCTGGGGGCCATGGTCTGAGCAGAGGGTGGTGAGCTCCTGGTTCTGGTGGGGGTGTAGGACCAGTCTGTGTGGGACCCTGCAGCTGGAGGAGCTCAGTGGTATGTGGGGATGGGCACCTGGCCAGGGCAGCATGGCCACCACCAGCCCATGCCCAATCCACAGGTGCCCATGTGGGTGACAAGGTGACTGGGGAGGGGGGGCAAGGCAATGAGCTGCTGCTGCATGGAGAGCAGTGCAACTGGGGGGGATGCATGCAGAGAAAGGGACACTGGGGGAGGCCCTGTGGGCATGGGGCAGTGCAGTGGGGGAGCTGGAGGGGAAGGCACTTGGATTGTGGGGGTGGTAGGTGAGCAGCAGGGCAGTGCAGCTGGGGCTCTGCCCTGGGGGGGCTGTACACATGCAGGGGCAGAGGGGATGTGCACTGGGGCCAGCCCTCTCTCTCCCCAACCTCAGTCCCCCACACTCACCCTGGCCCATGAGCCCTGTCCCCCGTGTCCCTGCTGGTTCTCAGGCTAAGTCTCCCCCAGCTGGGCCCCAGGTGGTGAGGAAATGGCAGCTGGGCCGGGATGGGCGAGGAGCAGGCACCGGTGCCGGGGCCCTTCCTGCAGAGCCACGGATGCAAATCCTGCACAAACACAGCCTGGCCCGAGGCTCAGCCCCACCACGGGCACCCTGGGGACAAGAGGTCTGCCAGGTGACCTCTGAGCAGAGGTTTTGGTGCCAGTCACTCACCAGTGGCTGCTGGTTTGGGCATCCACAGGTGATAGGTACCCCTCAGGTTTGGTACCCATCAGAGAGGCTCGCTGCAGGGCAGCCATGCAGCCCCTTGGGGCTGGGCACTGCCTCACACACACCAATTTTAGGGTTTTCCTCCTCTTTTTGGGATGTCTCTTCTTTAGCCAAATCACCTCCAGCAGCTGCAGCCTGGACACATGCAAACACCCCCAGCCCCTCTGCTTCCTCCAGAATAAGGCAAGTGAAGCCCTGGGGCCATGAGGGTCTCTCTGGAGAGGCTGTGAACAGAGCCCAGAATGGGTCCAGGGGGAACCCAGCAGCGCTGGGATGGGGGCTCCTGCAGAATCACAGAACTGCTTTGATTGGAAGAGACCTTTCAGATCACTGAGTCCCAGCACTGCCAGGTCACCACCAAACTATGGCCTTCAGGACCACATCTTCAGGGCTTTGAAACCCCTCCAGGGATGGGCACTCCACCACTGCCCTGGGCAGCCTGGGCCAGGCCCTCACAACCCTTTTGGGGAAGAAACTGTTCCTCATGACCAACGTAAACCTCCCCTGGTGCAACTTGAGGCTGTTTCCTCTTGTCCTATCTCTACCTTGTCCCTATCCCTATCTTGTCCATACCTACAGTTTCAGCCTCGCCTGGAAAAACTCTGCAAGAAAGGAGGAAATCTGTCAAAAAGAAGCTAAAGAAAGATGAGAAGGTCATGGGAGGTGGCAGGAAAAATGTATATAGAGGTCAGAAATACAGCCTGTGGATGTGAAGCCTGGAGAAGGCAAGGAGTAGGCAAGAAGCAGGCAGAGACAGGCAGGGAGCCCTGAAACAGAAAGTGAGAGCAAGTGGAGAAGTGGAAATGGCGCCAGGGTGGGGATACAGAAACCCCTGACCAGTCCCACAGGCCCTGCCCTCAGACCTGCTCCCTCTGCATCCCCCAAAAGGGAAGAATAAAAGTCTATAATAAAATACTCCAGTCAGTGGTGGGCAGCAGCTTGCTTGGTGCGAGGCTGCCCATGCAGACAGGAGGTCCCTGGCAGGAGTCGTGGGGCAGGACCCAGCCCCACAGAGTCACTCCCAGCCCCACAGGTCCTTTTGCTGAGCACGGAGCTGCCCTTTTCCCAGCCCTACCAACCGCCCCCCGACTCCACAGCCACACCAGCTGGGGCCATTGGGTAGGTTCTCCCCCTTTTCTATCACCCACCTTGAGCTGATCCACCAGGAAGTGCTGCTGCTGCTCCAGCCCCTGGCTCTCAGGGGGTTCCCTCAGCTCCATCAGCAGCTCTCCCGCATCCTAAACCCAGCGCATCGCAGGAACTGCAGCCGGCCGGGTGTACAACCAGCAGCACCTCCCTGGGCAGGATCAGGCCCTGGGGGCTGTCGAGCCAGGTCCTGTGCTCTTTCCAATCTCACTCTTAGCAAAACTTTCCAGGCTCTGCTTTAACACATCCTAAATAACCCAAACAGTTTATCCCTGGGCCGGGGAACGTGTCCTGCACGGATGCCGCATCCTGCTTGGGTTATCGTGGCCCTTCTAAACAGTTTATAAATAGACCAAGCTTCAGAAGGCAAATCACTCCTGCAGAGAATGAGGATTTTTATCTCATTTCTTTTTTTTTTTTTTTTTTTTAAGAGCCATTCAGGAGTGCTGGTGCCAATGATCCTCCTAAACCCCAACCCTCCCAAAAACCTGACCCTCCTAAACCCACTGCTACTGTCTCCTCCAGCTGAGCTCTGTCCCCACATCACTGAAACCATTTTAAAAAGGAAAAAAAAAAATAGATTAAACAAATGGGTTTGGCAGCAGCAGCCCTACACAGGTGCTGACCTCAGCACAGCCATGGGGCTGCCAGGAAGGTGACATTTGTGCCACGAGGCACCAGCTGGGCTCAGCACCAGGGTGGCAGTGGGGTGGGTGCTGGGATTGGAGGAGGGATTTGGGGGTCACACTGCTATTTACTTTAGGAAGAAAAGAAAAAGTGGAAAATTGGGGAGAAAAAAGGGAAATTTAGGATCATTTGGGGAAGATGAAGAGCAGTGAGTGCCTGCAGGTGCTCCTCCTGCACCCATGCAGTATCCAAGCTGATGGACAACTATGGACTCATTTCACCAGGGATGACCAGAGAAAACCATCTGAAGACCTTCCCATGCAAAGAAGCACTCACAGAGAGGGTTTCCATGGTACAGCCAGGCAACTGAAGCCAATTTCAAGCACACAAGGAGTGAAGAATTTCACAGTATTTTAAAGCTACATATGTGGGTCTTTCCCCCCCTGGGATGAGGCTTCACCTCAGCCAGAAGCTGCAACTCTGGTCTGAAGCAGCACAGCTTCTGAAGGCACAGGGAAGAGCCCAGAGGCACAGGGGCCAGAGGCAGAGGGCCGAGCCCAGAGCCCTTTTTTCCCACCCGAGCTTCTTGTGTCCTGCTGCAAAACCATCTCCAGCTTGCTTCAATTGATTTTAAGACTTCTACATTCCATGAAAGCTGAAGTGCTCATTAAATCAGAGTTTTCCCTGTTGTCACACTGAGAAACAACCACACTACAGCTCAGCTGGGGGCTCTGGCTCAGCCATGCCAGGACCTCCCACAAGTCCCTCAGTGGCAGCAATGCTCAGGACAGACAAACTCATCACACCCCATCAGCCCATCAGGACAGCTGGGAAAAGTCAGAGCAGGAAAGATGCTCATCTCATGCCTTTCTCCAAACCCCACAGGCTTTGGGCACAGATGGGAGAGCTGGCTAAGTCCCTTGTCATGGCATGGAAGGCTGGGAATGCTGCCAGGAATGGGGCATGGCAGGGGCACCCTCGCTGCCCTGCGGCACCCTGCCTTGGGGGGTGGAGGAAGCACCATGGGAGGGATATATCCACCAGCACCCACAGAGGAATCAGTCATGGAATGGTTTGGGTTGGAAGGGATCTCTCAAGGCCCTGGGCAGGTATCCAGATGCCCAGGTGGGTGTGTGGCTGCCTCTGCACCTCCTGCACACACAGCACTGCTGTGCTGCTGCTGCTGCCAATGGGGGCTGCTGAAACTGAGCCTGCAGACTGCCAGTGAGAGGGAGAAGCACAGAGTCATGGAATGGTTTGGGTGAGAAAGGACCTTTAGAGCTTATCTAGTTCAAGCCCTCTGCACTCAGCAGGGGCATTTGTAGCTAGAGCAGGTTGCTCAGAGGCCCAAACAGCCTCACCTGGGATGGTTCCAGGCATGGGGCAGCTCCCACCTCTCTGGGCAACCTGGGCCAGGCTCTCACCACCCTCAGTGTCAAACATTTCTCCCTTCTCTCCACTCTCAATCTCCCTCTTTTAGTTTCAAACCACCACCCCTTGGTCTGTCACATCAGGCCCTGCTCAAGAGTCTGTCCCCAGCTTTCTGATCAGCCCTTGAAGTACCAAAAGGCCACCAGAAGGTCTCCCCAGAGCTTCCTCTTCTCCAGGCTGACCACCCCCAACTCTCTCAGGTATTTTTGCAGCTATACACTTCTCTCAGCAAAGCAGAACCACCCAAGCCCTGGAGTCCCTCTCAGCCCTGTCTCTTGCCCCAGCAGCCAGCCCTGTCTCCATCAGTGGCTGAGGACAGCCCTGGCTGCCAGCAGCCCCTCTGCAAAGCTGGAGCTGTCTTTGATCTCAGAAGATCTAAAGGAGCCCTGCCCATGCCCTGTGGCAGCCACAGCAGCCCAGACACTCCGTGGTCAGCCACGCAGTGTGGGGCTGGATGGGCCCTGGCACACCCTGGGCAGCTCCAGCTCCTGCCCACCTTTCCAGACGTTTCTGTGAGCTCTTTTCCTGAAAAATAAACCCAAACTAAACAAAATCAACCAAGGGCAGCTGGGAAATGCAGCCCTGGGGCTCTGCACCTGCAGCACATACTGGGAAGAGGCACCCTCCAGGGATGTCTGCCCAGCCTGCCCACGTCTTGCCCAGGGCATGTGGGTTTGGGATGGAGCCCAGGCACTTGTGGGCTGCTTTGATTTATTCCATAAGCAAGAGTTGAGCAAGGGCCCAAGGAGCTGAGCAGCCTTTGAGGGAGCATGGAGAAGACTCCAGCAGGTGTTTTCTGCAATGGAAAACACATCCAGACCTGCAGAGAGCAGAGACCTCTGCCTGGGGTTCAACAAGCTACAGGTCCATGAGAGGTTGTGTCTCATGCCCTCAGCAGGTGGGTGCCAGGGGTGGCTCCCAGCCGTGCCTTTAGCCACAGCTCACTGGTCCATGGTGTGATCCACTGGTACAGCAGTGGCAGTGCCATGGCTGGGCCACCTCACCCAACCTCAAATGACAACTCCCAGCAAAGGCAAAGAGCAGTCACTCTAAACTGAGAGCTGCCCTCAGGAGCAGAAGAGGAGCCCAGGCAAGAGGCTCCTCTGTCTCCCCAACAAACTTCTCCCTGTATGCTGAGTGTGATGTCCATGGTCTGGGATTCACCCACAGCCAACTCAGGTCAGCTGCCGTGGCTGACTCTTGGCCAGCAGCCCATGGCTGGCCTCTGATTCTGTCCCAGCAAAAGAGAGATCCAGCCAGGTGTCCTGTCAGGATCTGGTGGGGCTGCTTCCGTGTTTGGGCATGGATTTCCTTCCCCTGCCTGCCCTGATTTGAAATTACAGATTCAGAGAATCATCTAAGTTGGAAGAGATCTTTAAGATGAAGTCTACCCCACTGGTCATCTTCTTTGGCTTTACCTGGAGCAACATCACAAAATCACAGCATGGTAGGGGTTGGGAGGGACCTCCAGAGCTCATCCAGCCCAACCCCCTGCAAAACAGGACCACTTAGGGCAAGGTCACACAGGAACAGGTCCAGGCAGGTTTGGAAGGAGACTCCACAACCTCTCTGGGCTCCAGCACCCTCACAGCAAAGAAGTTTTCCCTCATGCTGAGATGGAATTTCCTGTGATTGAGTTCACATTGGCTGGTATCACTGACAAGAGCCTGGCTGCAGCCTCCTGACAGCCACCTTCAGGTATTTGTAGGCATTGAGAAGATTCCCCTCTCAGGCTGCTCTCCTCCAGACTAAACAGCCCCGGGGCTCTCAGCCTCCCCTGCTCACATGCTCCACTCCCTTAATCATCCTCTACTGGACTCCCTCCAGTAGTTCCCTGTCCCTCCTGAACTGGGAGCCCAGAACTGGACACAGTATCCCAGATGTGGTGTAACTAGGGCTGACAGAGGGAGATGAGAACCTGCTGGCCAGACTCTTCTCAATGCCCCCAAGCACCCCATTGGCCATCTGGGCCACCACTGCTGTGCCATGGACAACTCATCAGCCAGAACTGCAAGTCCTGCTCTGCAGAGCTACTCTCCAGCAGGCCAACCCTCACCTGTACTGCTGCATGCTCTGATTCCTCCCCTGCTGCAGGACTCTACACTTGCCCTTGGTAAACTTCCCTAGGCTCAGGCTGGGGTTTAGTTATTTCTAGAGTCCATACAGCACAAGGAACATTTTCAGCTTCACAGCAGAAGATGCCAAGCAGCTCACAGTGCCACACCAGCACCAGCCTGGAGCAAAGTGCTGTGGGGGAACACCAACATGGGCTCTCACACACAGGGGACAGCAGGGAAACCACAGAACCATTCAGGCTGGCAAAGCCCCTCAGGGTCACCAAGTCCAACCATTATCTCTACTCTACAAGGTGCAGCCTAAACCACAGCCCCAAGCACCACATCCAAATGACTTTTAAACACACCCAGGGTTGGTGACTCCAGCACCTCCCTGGGCAGCTCGTTCCAGTCCCTGACCCCTCTTGCTGGGGAAAAATGGATCCTAATGTCCAGTCTGAACCTACCCAATCACAGCTTGAGGTCATTTTCTCTTGTTCTATTACTATTTACCTGTAAGAGCTCAGCACCAGCCTCTCCACAGCCTCCTTGCAGGTAGCTGTAGACAGCAATGAGCTCTGCCCTCAGCCTCCTCTGTTTCACACTAACCATCCCCAGCTCCCTCAGTCTCTCCTCATCAGATTTATTCTCCAGGCCCTTCACAGCTTCCTTGCCCTCCTCTGCATTGCTCCAGCACCTCCACAGCTCTCTTGTGTTGAGGTGCCCAAAACTGAACACAGCACTCCAGGTGTGGCCTCACCAGAGCAGAGTACAAGAGCAAAAGGTGGAGGTAAGAGCCACCCCCTGCTGCCTGCAGCTGTGGGATGGATGCTCAGTGTGGGGTTCCTGGGCCTTTATGTACTGAGAAACAAGGATAAATGTTAACTGTGGGTTGTTTTCTGTCTTCCACAGCAACCAGAAGCACAGCCAGGGTTGCTTTGCTGTTTTAAGTGTGGCACTTTGCCATCTCCATTCCAGCTGCTGCAGTGCCTACAGGCTGGGAAAGAAGATTGAGCAGAGCAAGAGGAAGACTCCTAGCACCATGGCAACTCATTCTGCACAGAAAGCAAGTTCTCAATCAAAGCCAGATCTGCCCAGTCTCTTCCTCCTGGTCAGCAAAACCCACCCAGAAAGCAGGATGGAGGAAGCCTGAAGGCCATAGAGTGGAGAGAGAATACAGGCCTGAAACCCACTGATATTCAACCAGCAGAGCTCAGGGATGCTCCCATCCACCAGCCTCCCTGATCCCAGGGGTGCCCACACCTCTGAAGCACAGCAGGATGATGTTCCCTCAAGGGAAGCCACCATGGTGCTGAAGGGAAACACTCAGTAATGCTTCCAAACACCTGAGGAGTGGCTGTCAGGAGGATGGAGCCAGACTCTTCTCAGTGGTCCCCAGTGACAGGACAAGTAATGGGCATGAACTTCAGCATAGGAAGTTCCACCTAAACATGAGAAGGAACTTCTTTACTGGGAGTGTGGCAGAGCACTGGAACAGGCTGCCCAGAGAGGTGGTGGAGGCTCCACCTCTGATGATTTTCAGTGCCCACCTGGATGTGTTCCTGTGTGACCTGCTTTAGGTGGTCCTGCTCTGGCAGGGGGCTTGGACTGGATGTTCTGCAGAGGTCCCTTCCAACCCCTAATGTCCTGTGATTCTGTGATGTTGGTACCATGGTAAAGAAACCCTACCAGTGCTCAGCTAATCCACTTAACCTCCAGGACTAAACAGCTCCCCCTGAAGAACTGCTACACCTCACCCACCTAAAGCATTCTTCATCCACATGATTTAGTCCCAAACAAGGGTAAGCAGATCCTGGAGTCTTCCTCCCATGTAAGCCAAAGGAGACAGCAGGAACATTTGCTTTTGTGTAGGTCCTGCTCACCACAGGCAGCTGCAAGATGCTGCTTTAGCCACACAGACAGAACCAGACAGCAACTGGAGCAAAGAGTCCCTCTCCCCAACCTCCCAGGGCTAGATCCAGAGAAAGGGAGCTGGTGCCTGGCAGATGAGAGAGTTTCCTGCCTGCCCTTTCATCATGGCAAGGCTAGAACCAAGAGAGCTCTGCTGAGAGAGGAGATGGTGCCCTCTGCAAAAGGAGCCTGCTGGGTTTTATTGACCAGCCAAGTGGGCCCAGACACCCACATATGGAAGGAGAAGCAACATGGGGTGCAGGCCCAGCCCCAGAAGTTGTGAGGTGCACAGCCCAGGCTGTGGGAGGACATCCTTTGGGGACAGTGGGCACAGCAACCCCCCCAGAGCAGAGAAACTCCCCAGCAGGATGCAGAGCTGGGCAGCACTCAGGAGCTGAGCTCCAGCAGGGAGGTGCCCCAGAGAGGCAAGGGGGACACCTGCAGTCTAGTTGCAGTTCTTGGGCAGGCGATAGACACCTCCGGAGTAGATGAGCTGCTGGTCCCGGACCTTCTTCTGGAGGAAGGCCTGCAGCTCCTGGAGGTCGATTTCTGTCACCACTGGGCCTGTCATCACAAACAT
Source organism: Ramphastos sulfuratus (assembly GCA_013399055.1). Lineage (NCBI taxonomy): Eukaryota > Metazoa > Chordata > Aves > Piciformes > Ramphastidae > Ramphastos > Ramphastos sulfuratus. Next base: position 28,385 of record WBNM01021461.1, on the reverse strand, counting down.
CTTCAGCATGCTGTGAATCCTCTCCAAGGACAGGCTCTCCAGGTTGGTCAGCATAGCCTGGATGTATGTCCAGAAGAGCTGCAGAGGGGCAACAAACAACAGTAAGCCACGGTGCCACAGGTACCAGGAGGGAAAGGGCTGCTCTCAGCATCCCACGTCCCAAAAGCAGGGCAGGGCTGTGGCTGGCAGTGAGCTCTGCTCTCAGCCACCAGCAGGTGGTCTTGAAACGGGAAATATGCAAGCAGAGCACGAGGTGTTGGGACACAGAGGGAAGAAGCAGGATCCGAGGTACGTGCATGACCCTCAGTGGATGAACACCAGCATGACACCTCCGTGCTGCAACGGTGGCACGAAGGTGGCACAGTGGGAAAAGCACTGAAGTGTCCAGGGAGCACAACACAGAGAAGGCAAAGTGCCAGCTGTGAGTGCTGGGTCAGACTTCCTGGCAGCCTAAGTGCCAAAATACTCTGCCTGGGTGAATCCAAGTTAAGATTTGACTGCTCTCAAATGTGAACTCAGGTCCCAGATGTTTTATTTCTTTAAACTGAAAATAGATTTAGAGATCATGGAATCACAGAATGGTAAGGTTGGAAGGGACCCCAAGGATCATCTAGTTCCAATCCCCTGCCATAGGCAGGGACACCTCCCACTAGCACAGGTCACTCAAGCCCTCGTCCAACCTGGCCTTGAACACCTCCAGAGAGGGAGCAGCCACAACCTCCCTGGGCAACCTGTGCCAGTGTCTCACCACCCTCACTGCAAACAACTTCCTCCTAACATACAGTCTAAGTCTTGCCTCTGCCAGTTCAAACCCACTGCCCCTAGTCCTGTCATTGCAAGCCCTTGTCAATAGTCCCTCCCCAGCCTTCCTGTAGGCCTCCTTCAGATATTGGAAGGCTACTCTAAGGTCTCCTGGAAGCCTTCTCTTCTCCAGGCTGAAGATGTCCAAAGGGACCCCATGCCTACCAGCTGGGCACTCTTCTGGAGGGCAGGCTGCAACCCAGCACCTGCACCAGAGAGCATTAGCCATGAGACACCCATTTCAGAGGCCCTCCTGCTGGAGTTGCAGTGGAAAATGCGAAGCCAAAGTGCAAATGGAATCCATTGCCCTAATCAGATCCCCCCAGCCCACCAGCACAGGAGGTCTGCATTGCCCTGCTGGCTGCACAGGCAGCTGGGACACACGGATGGGTACCTGCAGCTCTTCCTCCTTCTGGTCAGCCTGTGATGCCATGGCAGAGTCTCCCTCCTCATCACTGTCTATCAGAACCACCTTTTCCACCTGGTCCTTCTGCTCCTCCTCAATCACAGTGAAGGTGCCCTGGGGCTCTTCCCTCAGGACACCCTGCTGCAGCCACAGAGTCATCTTGCGCTTCAGTGACATCACAGGCACCTTCAGCACCTCACTCAGCTCTGTCAGGGTCCACGTACCTGTGGAGACCACAGATCACAGAAACATTCAGGATGGCAAAGCCCCTCAGGAGCACCAAGTCCAACCATGACCCCTACTCTACAAAGTTCACCCTTAAACCATAGCCCCAAGCACCACATCCAAAGAACCTTTGAACACATCCAGGGTGGCTGACTCCAGCACCTCCCTGGGCAGCTCATTCCAATGCTGGGAAAAAAATGTTTCCTAATGTCCAGTCTGAACCTACCAAGTCACAGCTTGAGGTCATTCTCTCTTGTTCTATCACTGATTACCTGTGAGAAGAGACCAGCACCAACCTCTCCACAACCTCCCTGCAGGTAGCTGCAGACAGCAATGAGCTCTGCCCTCAGCCTCCTCTGTTTCACATTAACCATCCCCAGCTCCCTCAGTCTCTCCTCATTAGATTTATTCTCCAGGCCCTTCACAGCTTCCTTGCCCTCCTCTGGACTTGCTCCAGCACCTCCACATCTCTCTTGTATTGAGGTGCCCAAAACTGAACACAACACTTGAGGTGTGGTTTCACCAGAGCAGAGTCCAAGGAGACAATCCCCTCCCTGCTCCTGCTGGGCACAGCATTTCTGATCCCAGCCAGGATGCCTTTGGCTTTCTCTACCACCTGGGCACACTGCTGCCTCATGCTGAGTTGCTTGTTGATTACAACCCCCAGATCCCTTTCTGCTGATAGCTTTCAGCCACACTGCCCCAAGCCTGTAGTGTTACTTGGGGTTGTTGTGGCCCAAGTGCAGGACCTGGCATTGGCCTTGTTGAAGCTCATCCCATTGACATTGGCTATGGATCCAACCTAGCCAAGTCCCTCTGCAGAGCCTCCCTACCCTCATGAAGGTCAACACTGCCACCCAACTTGGTGCCATCTGCCAACTCACTGCTGACACGACTCCATGTCCCCATCAAGGTCAGGAATAAAGATGTTAAACAGAAGTGGTCCCAACACTAAGCCCCAAGGGACACCACTTGTCACCAGCTGCCAGCTGGATGTCAGAGAATAGGACATCTGCCCATCCCCCCAGCATGCCAGAGGATGGGGAAGGCTGAGGAGCTGCTGCCAGGTGCTGGGTGCAGTGAAAGCTGCTGAGATGAGGCTCTGCTGATGCTGTCTGCAAGGAGACCTGGCTGAGCCCTGTGGTAGATCCAATCCCATGAACTAGGTCTTGGTCCTGCTGCCAAAGCTCTCAGAGCCTTCAGCCACTCAAGCAACGTGGCCTTCTCACCCACCCAAGGGAAGCAGACAGGCAGAGGGGCAGTGCTGAGCCCCTGCCACAGCACTCACTCTTGGTCTGGAAGTGGAGGATGATGGCAGCATGCACGGGAGAGACGGACAGCGAGAGGGTGCGGTCGGCCAGCTCCACATCCAGGTTCACCAGCCCCAGGTGGTACTTCCAGTTCAGGGTCCTCATGGCCTGGAAAAAGGAGAAGCAGCCACTCAGAGCAGATCTTCTAAGAGGAACCAACAAGTGTTGCATCACTGCATATGTTCCTCTACAAGCAGAGCCACCTGCACTCCACACACCTCTACAGACACAGAAGCTGTTTTCCTCCTGAGCCACTCAGCACTGCCACCACCTAACCATCCCCTACCCCCTCACAGCAAACATTCTCCTTGGCACAAGTTGTTGTCCAGCCCTTGCTTCTCTCCTGCCCAAAAGCCACTCAGCTCTCTGGTAAGGCAGGCACAGGTTGAGGAAAGTCTGGAACACCAACTGGGCCACTCAGGCTAAACTCCTACCAGAAATACTCCTCAGAGGCAGGATTTCCTCAGACGAGAAGCAATCTCTTCTGACACTGGTGTGAAAAGAGCACTGCTCACATTGAAGGCTGAGGATGCTCAAGGAGGCTGCCTCCTCTTTGCATCTCCCCCTGCATCCCCTCCTAAGTAACTTTTGCAGGCATAGAAAACAGCTGGCACCCACATCTGGCACCCACATCTGGCAGACAGATGCAGCAGAAGAGGCAGCACCCGCAGCTCTGAGCTTCCAGCCTCATGGCACCTATCACCTGATGTATAACAAGAAGTCCAAGAGAAGACATAGGAAACCAAGGCTGAGATGGAGCCAGAGCACAAGTGGACAGCAAAAAGCAACATGAGACACCCAGCTGTGTTCAGGCTGGCTGCAGAGAACCCTTTGCATGTGCACACAGACACTGCTCTGCCAGGACAGTGAGATCTGAATCATCTGTGCCTCAATGTGTGCCCTGCGTGCCAGCAGATAAGCAGCAGAATGAGAAAGCCAAGATCACAGCCCTGAAACTGACCTAAACCTCTCCTTGCCTTCCAGATGCTCCTGTGTCCAACCTGTTCTGTGTGTGCAGAGCAAGGTGCCCCTCAATCACAGAATCACAGAATGATGAGGTTGGAAGGGACCTCAAGGATCATCCAGCTCCAACCTCCTGCCATAGACAGGGTCACCTGCCACTAGTACAGGTTGCCCAAGGACTCATCCAATCCTCTCTGACTGACTAACTGCCATGACCAAGAGAGTAGAGAACAGAACCTGCACCACTGTTTGTCTGCTCTGTGTGCCTCTCTTCCACCTTCCCATGCTGTTTATAAAGCCATGGGTTCCATCTTTGTCTGAGCCATACTCAGAGTGATCAAAAATGCTTGCACATAAACCATCTACCATGGAGGGCCCTCCAGAAGTGAAAGAACAAACCCAGGAGAGACCACAGACAGAAGAGGAAGCAACATTCCCCTAACTCCAGACTATCAGTGCAGCTCATCAGAACAAACAGGGCAGGATAGTGCCAGAGTACTGAAGAGGAGAGGCCTAGCAAGGCCAGGATGTCACTCTTCTGTTGTAGAACTTAGGCCAAAAAAGCTTAGATCAGACACAAATGCCCAAGAAGTGCCACCTCAGTCACCACCAAAGAGCTGCAATTCGACAGCTCCCTCCCCTGACTGCAATCACTGCCACGACCCAGGCACCCCACCAGGAGATAAACCCTGCTTTTGGCAACAGCTAAGCTACTGCAGCTTCTAATCCTGACTCAGAGCTGGAGGGCTTTGGGATTCCACTGTAGCAGCTAAAACACAAATGATGTTACAGGGGACACTGCAAAACCCACACCACAGAGCCAAGTCTGAACAGCAGAGGCCTCTTGCAGGGAGGATTGCAGTTGCCTCACCTTCAATTTCTCATATTTCTTGGAGTAGGCTTCCATGGCTTCCTTGACCTGCTCTGGAAGCTCCAGCTTCTCCTCTTTGAGTGGAGGCCAGAACTCACTGGACAGGATGACAGCAATGAGGCTGAAGGGAGGCCTCTCCTCCTCGGGCAGCTTCTCCTCCTCGTCACGGATGTTGGCGTTGATGCGGCGGGAGTCAGCCATGTCCTGCAAGAGGCAGAGGAGGCTCAGCAGCTCCTTCTCTTCCAGGTCAGTGCTAACCCTTAGCTTAAATAAGGTGACTGGTGCTGTCTCTATAGCATAGTGGGGATGCTGAGTAGGACATGACCATGTCTACTAGAGTGTCTGCTACACAGTCAGAAACATCTGTGGCGAGGCTGAGTAAGGGCTTAAAACTCAGCACCGGCTTACACTGGAGTCCCCCCAGACCTGTGCCCTTCCCACAGTGCCCCAAGTGAATTAAAACTGCCCAGGCCCAACCCTAGAGGAGCTGCAATAGTCCAGCCCCTCAGTGCCAGAACCCTGTACTGCAGCAAGGGCAGGAGAGACAACACCACCAGAGCAAGCATCCTGCAGAGTGGATAACCCAACACAGGGCTCAAAAAATGGACAGGATTTTGAGTGCACTTCTGCCTGTCACAGTGCACATCTGGAGTTCCAGCACAAGAGGGACATGGAACTGTTGGAGAGGGTCCAGAGGAGGGCATGAAGATGATCAGAGGGCTAGAGAACCTCCCTGTGGGAACAGGGTGAGAGAGCTGGGGCTGTTCAGCCTAGAGAAGGCTCTAAGGAGACCTTAGAGCAGCCTTCCAGTGCCTGAAGGGGTCTACAGGAGAGCTAGGGAGGGACTTTTGCCAAGGGCTGCGAGTGCCAGGACGAGGGACAATGGGTGGGAGAGGGGAGAGTGAGAGTGGAGATGAGGAAGAAATTGTTCAGAGTGAGGGTGGGGACACACTGGCACAGGCTGCCCAGGAAGGCTGGAGGTGTTCAAGGCCAGGTTGGATGGAGCCTTGAGCAACCTGTGCTGGTGGGAGGTGTCCCTGCCCATGGCAGGGGGGTGGCACTGCACGAGCTTTCAGGTCCCTTCCAACCCAACCCATCCCTTGAATCTATGAAATCAGCTCTGCACTGGGACTCCAGGAACCCCCCTACGTTAGAAGACCCTTTTTGGGTCACTCCTCAAGTCCTTCCCCAGTGGACTCAAAACACCCAGGACTTGCATTTGAAGCAAAGAGAAGTTACTTTGAGCATGACTTCACAGTAGTGCATCTGAGCTTCACCAAAGCGCAGCTTCAGCAGCTCCACATTGCGGATCTCCCTGAAACAAAAACAGCACATCAGGCACAGGCTCCTCAGGTGAGCCAGGCTTGGCCTCCACCCCTCACAGCACAGCCAACAAACATCCCTGGCACAAGGGTGCCCTTGCTAGGAAGCCCTGCAAGGCTTGTTATCTGAACAGGATGTCTCCCAGCATCTAAGTCACTTCCTCCACAGGCCAGTGGCTTTCTGAAGACCTTCCCAGCCCTTTCATTTGGGCTTAGTCCCCACCCTTGGCAGCACAGGGCACCTAAAGCTTTTGGTGAGCCACCTGCCCAGGACTGCCCATCCCCAACGTGGTTTGCAGCAGCTGCATTTCAGAGGAAGGGAAACCACTGCAGCTGTTGACTCAAGAGACATCTGGATTGCAGCTGAGGTCTCCTGATTCTTCATGCTTTTTTCCTACTTTGACTCTAAGCAGCCTGAGCAGGTTGTGAGGGCCACCAGAACAGGTGGGATGGAGCTAAGAAGGGTGTCAGTGCCTCCAGTCTCCTACATGCTGTTCTATTAGTGCAAGCCAAGGGCAGGACTAAGCTGAAAGCAGCCAAGAAGAGGTGAGGGCATGAAATTCTAGGTGCAAGCCCAAAGCTGCAGAGGAAATGGCCAAAAGCACTGCTGGCACAAACAGGCAGAGAAGCATGCAGTTGGAGAAGACCTCCAAGATGATTGTGACCTGTACCAGTGGGAGGTGTCCCTGCCTATGGCAGGGGGTTGGAACTAGATGATCCTGGAGGTCCCTTCCAACCTTACCATTCTCTGATTCTATGATGGAGCTCAGCTGTTAAGCCAGCACTGCCAAGTCCACTCACAGGACTGAAGCAGAGCAGGTGATGCTGGCATGGGCAGCCCTGCTGCTGGGCCCCTGGGCTCACCTCTCAGCACTGTAGTTGAACTGGTGCAGCAGCCTGTCGGCCAGCAGCGTGCGGTACTCGTTGATGAACAGGTCCTTGCTGCCATAGATGCTCACCAGCAGGCTGATGATGTCTGAGGACCGACGCTTGGAACTTGATTTTCCTGAGGAAAGGCAGCAGCAGACAGTGTCAGATTTAACAGAGACCTGCCTTTTATAGTAGCCTTCCAGTATCTGAAGGGGGCTACAGGAAGGCTGGGGAGGGACTATTGACAAGGTCTTGCAATGACAGGACAAGGGGCAATGGGTTTGAAGTGGCAGAGGGGAGATTGAAACTGGATGTTAGGAGGAAGTTGTTTGCAGTGAGGGTGGTGAGACACTGGCACAGGTTGCCCAGGGAGGTTGTGGAGCACAGAATCACCCAATGTGATCTTTGATCTTTGATCACGTTGGGTGATTCTGTGCTCCACAACCTCCCTGGAGGTGTTCAAGGCCAAGCTGGACGAGGCCTTGAGTGACCTGTACTAGTGGGAGGTGTCCCTGCCTACGGCAGGGGGTTGGAACTAGATGATCCTTGAGGTCCCTTCCAACCTTACCATTCTGTGATTCTATGATTCTGCCCTGGGCCCAGCTCAGCTCTGGAGGATCAGCAGAGAGGCTGTGCAAGGCTACAGCCCACTGAGGGAAAGAGCAGGCTGCCAGGGTCACAGAATGCTGGGGGTTGGAAGGGACTTCTGAGATCATCCAGTCCGAGCCCCTGCTTAAGCAGGGCACCCACAGCAGCTTGCCCAGGAGCACAATGGCCAGGGGAGGTTGGAAGCTCTGCAGAGGAGACTCCACAGCCTCTCTGGGCAGCCTGCTCCAGGCCTCCAGCACCCTCATGCCAAACAAGTTTTAACAAGTCAGGGCTTAGCATCTAACCTGGATCTGCATCAACTGGGTCAGGAACCCAGTCCCCTGGCTCTGAGATGTCATCATCACTCTCCTGGCCGTTCTCCAGGGTCACAGGGTCAGCTTTGGAGAGCTCATTTGCCAGATCCCCAGAGCCCTCCGCGTCCCCAGTGAGCCCAGCCACGATCTGCCGCACTGTGTCCTCCCGAGTCCTGCCAGCAGAGAGAGACTGAGCCAGTGAAGGGAGGGCAGAGAGAGGGCATCTGCAGGGCTGCCCTGCCAGCCTCTTACCTCAGGTACTTCCTGATGGGCTCACAGGCGACCTCCAGGATAACCATGGAGGGGTCAAGCTCTCGCAAGGCCTTGATGGCCGAGATGTACAGAGTGATGATATCAGATGTGTTGACTCCTGCAGGAGAGGGGCAGGAGGAGTCAAGAGTCCCAGCTACAGAGCTTGGATGCTCCAATCCCTCTGCTCACTCTATGGAGCTAGAGGTGAAGGCTGTGCTGCCCTCCTGCCCCAGTGTCAAGGTCTGGAGAACAGAGATTATTAACAGTATCTCTGTCCAGAGGAGCAAGACTTGTTGAGAGACGATCAGCCTCTCACACCCAGCCACAGGGACAGATCAGATCCATGTGTCCGAGGAACCAGTCCCAACCACAAGCACACAGGCTCAGAGACCACTACAAACCAGATGTTTGGAGCTCAGAGCACACAGAGCAGAGAAGCCTTCACCCAGCAGGAGCAAAGCTCAGCTCCTAGCTCAGCTCCTCACCACACTGCAAGAATGAGGCAAGGAGGGGCTGGGATATAAAACAGTGACTGCTGCCCCTATGCACAACATGGAGAGCTCACAACATGCACAGCCTGGATGCCACTCACTCATCTAAGATGGATCCTAGTAGATCTCTACTCAAGCCCAGGCTCCTTAGAGTGGTAGGACATATGTGGGGATACAGAACCCAGCAGATCTCTATCCTGCCCAGGCTCCACAGTATAAGGACACACATGGGGACGTGGAACCCACCAGGATGCAGGAGTCGCATTTCCAGAGCGCTTTTCAGGGAGCTGAGCAGCTGCTGCCTCTGATTAGTCCTTTCCAGGCAGAATTTGAGGTCCTCCACAGCAGGCTTTGATTCAGGGAAATCTACAAAGCAAGCAGACCTTAGAAACATGCCACACTCCATGGGGAGAGGAGACAGTGTGGCATGTCAGGAGATGGAGAGACAGCTGTCACTCATCTGAACACTCAGGAGCTTCACCGCACTCAGTAGCCTGGACAGTGACCACATTTCAGTAACCAGAACCTGAACCTCAATACCCTGCAGACTGAGGTTAGTCAGGGCAGAGTCCCACCTACCACCAGACCCTGAACCTCAATACACAGAATCACAGAATTAAGCAGGTTGGAAAAGACCTTTGAGATCATTGAGTCCAACCTATCCTCTAACACCTCCTAATTCACTAACCCCTGGCACTAAGTGCCTCATGCAGCCTCCTCTTAAACACCTCCGGGGATGGGCACTCCACCACCTCCCCAGGCAGCCCATTCCAATGCCAATCTCTCTTGCTGGCAAGAACTTCTTCCTAACATCCAGCCTGAACCTGCCCTGGCACAGCTTGAGGCTGTGTCCTCTTGTTCTGTCCCTGGGTGCCTGGCAGCAGAGCCCAACCCCACCTGGCTACAACCTCCCTTCAGGTAGTTGCAGAGAGCAATGAGGTCTGCCCTGAGCCTCCTCTTCTGCAGGCTGCACACTCCCAGCTCCCTCACCTTCTCCTCACAAGGCTGTGCTCCAGGCCCCTT